>AWOL01S0017366.1:0-10939 GCA_000715115.1 Nicotiana otophora
CAACACCCGAAATCCGAATGAAGGGAAACTGGGTCCGAACTGGGAAGGACCGTACCAGGTTCTCAAAATCATCGGAAAAGGATCATACAAGCTCGACACGATGAATGGTGAATAACTGCCGAGCAATTGGAACGTATCGCACCTAAAACGATACTATTGCTAAGGTACGACCCCTTCCATTTTCATTTATATTTTAAACTAACCATTGCAGGTGTTCGACCAGAAACAATGATGGATTCTTCCACACGAAGCCTTTAGGTCTGAAAGCACGCGTTGCACTCTTTTTTCCTTAGACCGATTTTGTCCCAAATGGGTTTTCCGACGAGGTTTTTAATGAGGCAACCATTGATCGTACTAACTTAGAACAATTCAACAATATCTAAGGTTTCTTTATAATAAACCTCGAATACTGGGGGGCATTACCCTCTAATGTCAACTTTGATGCGAAGAAATTACTTCATGGCAGCAGGGTCTCGATAAGAAAAATTTGTAAGGGCCAAACGGTCAAACGAATCGTGCCCGATGCGCCCAATGGCCGATACAATAGCTGATGCATCAATGTTAAAGTTGTATTCCGATAGTCGTGGTACTTTTTTGGGTTCGACATTCCTGTCAAAACCTCTCTTACTCATGAGCCCTCGAGAGCTCTGTCCTCGATCATTTATTCTATCAATTCGAATGGGGTTACGTCCAGACCCGTTGTTTCTCGATATCTACCGTATGGCTGATATCGATCTCTGTTTGACCGTGGTTCCAAGTCAATATCACTTTTAACTCTGTCGATGGTCCTGTTTGGATAGACGGACTCGGAAGGAGTCCCTAACTGGTCATCCTCGACCCTAATCGTTGACTAGTACCGATTATGCACATCGACCCAGGTTATAGCTGATAATTCGATCAAGTTCTGCTTTAACTGTTGTGAGGCTACCAAACTTCGTACGTTTAGGCCTTGAGTGAAAGCCTGAACGGCCCAATCGTCAGCAACCGGAGGCAGATCTATACGCTCTATTTGGAACCGGGATACGAACTCGTTGAGCATCTCGTTGTCTTTCTGTTTTACTTTGAAGAGGTCCGACTTTCTAGTCTCGACCTTTATAGCTCTGGCGTGTGCTTTGACAAAGGAATCTGCGAGCATGGCAAAAAAATCAATGGAGTTAGGTGGCAAATTATGGTACCATATCATCGCCCCCTTTGATAAAGTTTCTCCGAATTTCTTCAGCAGTACGGACTCGATCTCATCGTCCTCTAGATCGTTCCCTTTTATTGCGCATGTGTAAGAAGTGACATGCTCGTTGGGGTCAGTAGTTCCATTATACTTGGGAATTTCTGGCATGCGAAATTTCTTCGGAATGGGCTTAGGAGCCACGCTCATCGGGAAGGACTTTTGTACGAACTTCTTTGAATCCAAACCCTTCAAAATCGGTGGTGCCCCCGGAATTTGATCAACTCAGGAGTTATATGTTTCCACTTTTTTGTCATTCGCTTCAATCTTCTTCTCCCCCGATTCAATTTGCTTTGACAGCTCCTCGAACATTTTCAAGATAGCGGGGTCGGTCCTTGACTCATTCACATTTGACCTCCCCGGCACTGGTTCGGCCCTGTGAACAACTTCCTGTGATGGCTCAGGTTCGACCCTACTCGTTGCGTGGTTCTGATTTTGGAGTTATGCTATTGCAACTTCTGCAGCATTTCGAATATTATTTGAAGGCTGATTTCGCCTTCTTCGCCGCCCTGTGCATTCTGACCGGCTGATCGAACGTCTCTACGGATGCTATTTTCGGGGTCGATGCCCAGATTTGCATTCAGGGTAACATGGGAACTGACGTCGATGGGGTCTGCAACTGGTACTCTTTGGAGATCAACTGGATGCACTTCGTTTCATGGGGCGGCTAGGTTGTCGTTTTCGCCACGAAAACCAAGACCATTGTCGAAGTGTGTGGGTACTGCTTGAGAGTTCGACATGCTGATCCTGGAATCAAAACGCTTATAAGAACAAGTGTAAAGCAGTGTGTGTTATGAAAATTAGTACCAGGCAATCACTATTATTCTTAGCCCCACAGTGGGCGCCAAACTGTTTACCCTTAAAATCAGATAACAATTAAATTTGTAAGTGGTTTTAAGGATATGTGATTTCACTTGGCACAAACTGAGAAAGATAAGAATTGAAGTTAGAAATTAACTGTAAAATGAAGCAAACTAATGTAACGCGCAACTTTGACCCTCGAGCTAGGTCGCCCTCGAACCAATTTAGTATATTATTGAGAAGCAAGAACTGAACAACTGAATAAGAGAGCTTAAGAGAGAAAACGTAATATATTGCTTTGTTATACGTGAATCCACCCCTACAAAATGATTGGAACCCCCTTTATATAGTAGAGGAGTTCTACATATGGTACAATTCTAAATACAGAAGAAAATCTTCTGATTGGCTAATCAACCGGTCTTGACTTGATATATGCCGAAATCTCCGCCACAATCCTCGCCCGGTCACGGATTCCTCGGCTTTCTGTTATTCGACTTAGCAGGCTTCCTTCGATCTCGCTATATTCCTATCCTTCTCGGTCTCGACATTAGCTGGTCTTGATCTCGATCGTATCCCTGAATCACGAGCTATGCAATATTTATTCACGCAACGATCCAATATAACTTGGGATTGAACCTCGGTCTGTCACCCCGGTCTCGATTAACCATACAAAATCGGGTAAGCACGATTTTGACCGTATACAAAGTGATAATTTTATTTTTGAAGATATATATCGTGTATTTATTAAATTGGTATAAACGCTTCATGCATGTGAGTGTTTACCGTGATGTTACTACCTATCTAAGAAACTAAGTTAAATGGATGCAAAGTATTACCATGAAAATTACATACAAACTTATGTAAATATAACGCACAAACTTGATGATTGATGATTAATGTGTGTCATATAATTTTATCTAGAACAGCTACCACACTATTTGTCATAACTCTTAACTGATTACGGGATGTCACACTTGTGCGGTTTTGTGTTGCAAATTAATTTTAATTTGATATGTACTGTTACGAAGAGATAATTTACTCCAATTCAGAAGAATTATTGATATACCAAAAGACAATACTACTATAAGAGATAATTAACTCCTGTGAACCGAATAGCTGTTTGTTTTTTCTACTTCAAATACACTGTTCAAACAGCTACTACACTATGTTATAGGAAATTATTCGATTTTATTACTCCATTTATTATATTTTAAACTCATTCATATTCTTATTGTTAACTATTTATTTTATATTTATCGTATCACTAACAAAACTATTTCTCCCTCCGTTTTAGTTTATGTAAATATTTTTTTTTTTAAGTTTATGGCAAAAAGAACTATTAATTTTTATATTTAAAAATAATTTATAGTCACATAAAATAAATAAATAATTTATTTTATAATATAATTTTTTTTTTATAATTTATACTCAAATCAAATAGGTTCGTATAAATTGAAACGAAGAGAGTATTAAATAGATGAACTCGGCGGGTTAATGCTTTGAGAAATAGTGTCACAAATTTACCTCGTCCAAATGCTGAAAGGGAAGAGAACAAAGTCTTCATTAATTACTTGTGGGGCCGAATGAAGAAGAAAACATGGGACCCAAACACGTTGGTGTGTCATGCCACGTCTGCGACAGCGCCTTCGTAGTGTTTCGTAATACATAGAACTGCCCACGTTCTGTTTTTCCGTTGTTCTATCATTGGCTTCTTCCTGTTTTGACTTAAATGCCCTCCTTCTCTTTCTTTTCTCCTACTAGGGATAATTAAGCTTTTTTTTTTTTTTAATAAACGGGGACATACTTACAAAATTTAAACTGTTAATTTGCCTCATTATACAAGAAAAAGTCAAAAAGAAAAATATGGGTCATTAACTGATTGAAATAATCAGGTCCGAATTTGTCATATTTTAATTGATTATTATGAAATTCCAAGAAGACAAACTATATTCGATAATGTAATTTGGTACACAAGTGACAAGGTAGGTTGCTCTGATGGTAAGCACCCTCCACTTCCAACCAAGAGGTTTTGAGTTTGAGTCACCCCAAGAGCAAGGTGGGGAGTTCTTGGAGGGAAGGATGTCGAGTTTTTATTGGAAACAGCCTCTCTACCCCAGGGTAGGGGTAAGGTCTGCGTACACACTACCCTCCCCAGACCCCACTAGTAGGATTATACTGGGTTGTTGTTGTAATTTGGTACACAATTTTTGCTCCATATATTCCTAACAAAAAATTATGTATTTGCTAACTTTTTAGCAGATAAGGTTCTCTTTGTTGGCCTTTTTGTTTCTAAGAAATTATATATAGAGTGTTGTTTTACTCCTTTTTAATGCATCAGCCATCATATTTGCCTCTATGTAAATATGCTTAAGAGCATGCAACAACCTTTTTGATAGTTCCTCCAATGTTTGTCATTGAAATACTATGAACAGATATTGTAGGAATTATTTTTGAAAGAAAAATAATAAAATGTAATAGTACTAATGTAGCAATAGACTACGCCTTATTTTTGGATGATGACAATGTTTAATTACAAATGAACTAAATTATAGAATAAGCTAATAATTAGTCAATTATTAAAGTACCAAAGAATATTCATTAGCTAATAATTGTTTTTGATATTTTAAAATTGTTGATACTCATTTAGACATGGCGTGTAAATTATCACCGACGTGTTCTCCACATGCTATCTTTGGGCAAAAATTATTGCGAAGTTTTATTGATGGAAACAAAAGCTGTTAATAAAGGCATAAATAAATGATGGTTTATTATCTTGTTTCTCCAAAATAAAATGAATATTTTTTGTTATTTGTGATGTTGGGAAGTAGGTGCCATGTTGAATAATTAAGGTATACTCAAGTAGTCAAGTTGATCATAAAATGGTTTTAAAAACAAGTTTTGCCATTTTTATGAGTGACCTTTATCAATAACTTTTTTATCAAACGCACAACGGTTTATATCAATTAATAATACTTATATACAAGTACATAATTACTACTTATTTTCACGTTCAAGTTTAGCACATCCTCTTAATAATTTTTCACTCATCTACTCACCCTCACCCCCACCCCCCACCCCCCTCTCTCTCTCCAAGAAAGGCTACTTTGGTCATTTCGTAATTTTACCAGCAGAATGAAACCCATAATTCATCCCTTAAACCATTATTTCTCTCTCTCCTCTCTGTTTCCAGTATTTCTAACACAGTTTTTCATTCCATAGCAGCATTTGATTTCTAGAGAGACATAATTGCTAAAGCATACTTTGCCACAAATCATCTCCCGAGACCCTAGACAAAAAGGTACTCTTTTACTCTAAACTCTCACATAGTAGTTCTTACATTTCTCTGAATTATAAGAGTGCTGGTTTTCAAAACAGTAGTATTCGTTCTTTGTTAATTTTCTGTATTGAGACCTGTTGTTGAAAAGGTTGGTATTGATTGTGCTACTATGAAGCAGCACAAGAGGACATGGGTTCGTCCTCTTGTGCATTAGTTATGGGTTCGTCCAATCCAAATCAGTAGCTATGGCGACTAAATTAGAATCGAGTATTTGAAAGCTGTGATAAAATCTCGAACCTATAAAGTTCAAATCCTTGATCCTGTGAAGTAGGATGTTGTTACCTTATATGCTCTGTTTAGTTATTCATGAATTATCACTAAAGTAGTGTTAAGGGTCTTACTGACTAATATTCTGTTTATCTGAGATCAAGAACTGAAAACTTTTTTTTTTGAGAGTTGGTGCTGATTTATGCTACATAGAAGTATTTTTGTTAAAAGTACCTTTTATCTCTGTTTAGTTCATGAGTTTATTACTTGAATAGAAGTGTCAATGGTCTTACTGTTTAAAGTTTTCTTTTTTTTTTATTTGAGATCAAGAACTGAAAATTGAGTTCTGAGTTTCTTTCTCTTCCCATCATTTATGTTTTTTGTCGTTTCTTTAAAGATTTGTTTTTTTTCGAAAGAAAGTGACTTCAATTGCAAGCGGACTAAGCCTAGTATTTAGGTGGAGAAGGGTAGAGGGGCGGTCTCATTATCCCTGAGTTTCAAGGGCTGCATGCGGTCCTAAGGGTTGACCCCAGACGGATTTCTCGGTCATCCAAAAAAACAAATACTAAATTTGTGAAGGTCCCTTTATAGATTGGAATTTAGGATTGTGTATATTAGTTTACCAATAATAGATTGAAACCAAATGAGTATTTATCTTTGTTTTGCTTTAGATATTGTTGGTATATGGAGTCCGAAAGTGGGGTTCCGGTAGAAGTGGAAAAGATTGTTGTGGCTGAGGAAGAAAATGTGGATGTGAAGAAAGAGAACATTAGTGAGGAAGGGCATGATAATGAAACTGGCAAACATAAGGCTGATGAGACACCAACTGAATTGTCTGAGAATGTTCCGAAAAGTAAAGCATCAAATCAACGCAAGGTTTCAATTGGCGGTACTATAAAGAGCAATAAAACGGCTAAGGATCAGGCTAGTGTACAAGGCTCATCTGCATTGACTCGTTCGAAAAAGGGAAGTATGAGTAAAAGTTTGTCCTTCCCTGCAAGAGGAGGCAGTTCTGACCTAACAAGGAAGAGCATCGACGTTCATACAAAGAAATCTGATGTTAAACCTTGGATACCAAATGGAGTAACACATGAACCTTCACATTCGAATGGAACAGTCTCATCAGCTTCTCGTTTAAATCCGGCTACCAAGGGTACAACTGGAGGTGGTATAACCAGCAGAAGAACAACTGTAGGATCTGTCCCGAGTCTTCGTCAATCTCTGGTAATCTGAGGCCCTCATGATCTTTCGCCTTTCCCTTCTTTTTAAGTTTTATGGAATCCATGTCTCACACATTTGTGTTTGCTGTTTATGCATTTAGTCTGCAAAGTCTGTTTCAGTCAGTAAAATTGCAAAGAAAGCTACACCTGAAGTGTAAGTGAATTTTGCCACTTGCATTTGTTCATAAGTTGGTTTCCATCTCATTTTATTTCATTGCCAACGATTGTTCTGATAGTTGCACTATATGTTTGTATTTGCAGATTAAATGATGAAAACACAAAACCCACTAAAGCTACATCGCCTCTTAAAGACGATGAGGATGCTCGTTCTGCTACTTCCTCGTACTGCTCTTATCTTAGTCTATGTTGTTGTTGCTTAATTACTTTCTTGTTTCCATTTGCCCGGTTTATCATTGTCCTCAATTAGGCTTTAACTATTTTTTTTTTTAAAATCAGCAATACCACTCGTACCAGTACTGGTGGATTTTCCTTCAGGTTGGAAGAACGTGCTGAAAAGCGAAAGGAGGTTTGCAGTCTAGCCTTTGTTTCCTATGACTATTATGTCCATATTATCTTATGTTCAAAATATTAGAGCTCAGATTCTTTATTCGTCAGTTCTTGGCAAAGATGGAAGAGAGGATACAGGCAAGAGAAGAGGAAAAGAATAACTTGATAGCAAAATCGAAGGTTAGTTCAAACAATATTGATTTTTCATTGCTGAATTTGTAAGAACTAGTCTGATCTAAGCTCATTTCTGTGTGGATTTGGGATTTGATTCAGGAAAACCAAGAGGAAGAAGTAAAGCAATTTAGGAAGAGCTTGACATTTAAAGCTACACCAATGCCCAACTTCTACAAGGAACCCCCTCCTAAAGTTGAACTGAAGAAGGTAAGGTATTCATTTTGGTGCAACATTGAGATAGATTTCAGCTCCTCTAGCATTGTGTAGTAATGTTCTCCCAATGTGACAAAGCTGTCACTTTATTTCCCTTTAAAGTAGTAAGCCGTACTCGGTGGCGGAACCAGAAATTTATACAAGGGGTTCAGAAAAATTCCAGGATATCACAGTTGATTTAAACCTATGACCTAAAGCAACTTTTGAACCCCCTTTACTACTATACTTGAATTTTCCTTCATGTCAAGGGGATTCAGCGGCTTACATACAACTAAAAATAATAATTTTTACCCTATTTACATAGTGTAATTTCCCTATGACCGGGGTTCGGTTGAACCCCGTTTACTTTACATGGATCTGCAACTGGCCGCACTATTGTGCTAGATAAAAAGAGAAGGAGAGGATTTCTTATTGATTTTTTTTGCGACTCACGGGTAATTTATCTTTGAAACTCATAACTTTGTTAGACAAAGAAAGGATTTTTTATTGATTTTTTTGGTGACAAAATGCTTCAAGTTTGAAGCTCAAAGTCGTTGTTCTGTAGCACAATATGCACGTGAGATAGAGAAAAATATTTTTAACTTGCAAGTGTCTATGACGCATGTAACAACTTGTGGAAAATAGAGCATGTGCTTGTGAATTTTAGCTTTTAAAACCTTGAAATAGTGCTGGACTTGGACAGCAAACAAAAGGGATAACTATTGATGGGTGTTTTTAAAAAACTGCTGATACACCTTAGACAGTAATGAATCTTGTCAAGGTATTTAAATGAATCTTGTATAAGAAGAACACATCTAATAGAATTTGTCATCATCATCTACATTTAGAATTAGCCCAGATTTTGTTTTCAATTGTTTGTTCTTAGGCCACTTCTGTCTTATTCAATTCATATTCTCCTTCTTGTTAGCTTTAATTGATGTTGGGGCATTCACTTTCTCTTTGTGCATTAGATGCTTAAGTTTTGCTAAATTGTATAGATACCAACAACACGTGCCATATCTCCTAAGCTTGGAAGAAATAAGAACTCCACATCCGCAACTAATGGCTCCGAAAGTGGAGGGTCGTCTTTCAGTCCAAAAGTGATCAAGGAACAGACTAAGTCACCCAGGGCCAGTAAAGATACCGTTGCGTCAAAAGGGAAGCCTGTTGAAATCAAAAAGCCAGTGAAGAATTCGCAGACTACCTCTCAATCTCCAAAAATCTCGACCACTAAAGGAAAACCTGCAGAAACAAAATTAAAGCCTACTGAAGCAAAGGGTTCAGATGAGAAAACAGAAGAAATGTATATTCAACCAAACTCTGCCCCTAAGTCTGAAATGAATTCAGTAGAAGACAGTGTGGCATGTCCGTCAAATCCGGTCGTCATACAAGCTGAAGTCAGTGTTGAAGGTTAAGGAACTTACTGAAGCTCTCTTCTCCTGTATTTATTTATAGGCCTTTTTGTTCTCTGGAAACTTTGGTGCTTTGTTGAGTTGTGAATATGGTGTGTATGTCGCGGTTACAAGTTGTACATGTTGGTTCTCAGCTGTTTTATTCTTTTCAAATATTTCAGTGCAATGGTGTATCATTCTGGAAAATTTTTATGCTCTTTCAGTTGTGTCTTTCATGTGTTAAACTTCTTCATTGTCAAAGCTAGATTCCACACCTCATTTGCTTTTCTTTCAATGTATCATTTCTGAACTTTTATATCTGGTTTTACTGAATGCACAATTTGTTCTCCTGGTTCCAGGATTCATTATAGCTGTTGTTATTTGTGGTACATACTCCAATCAAGCGTCAAATCTCAGTGTAAGTAATGTTATTAGGTGTTGTTAGGAGCAGGGGCGAAGCTATGTATGGCCAAGGGTGGTCAAAGTTGACCATCCTTCGCCGAAAAATTATACTGTATATAGGGTAAAATGTACTTGTTATTGCTAAAAAAATAGACTTTGAACACCCTTACATAGCCTACTAACAAAGGGTGTTCAAAATTTGAACACTCTTATTGAATCTCTTGGCTTCGCCATTGCTTAGGGGTGATGGTTATGCTGATCCAACTAAAACAAATACCCCTCAGTTCCAAACGAAATTGGAGTAGGTTAATGAGGATTCATTGACCATGTTTCTCCGTTTAAATTCATATCAGGCCAATATTATGCAAAATAAAAATTTAAAAAATGCTAGAAGTATTTATATTTTCTAATGGCATAAAAGTCTATGAAAAGCCTAAAAAGCTCCTATAAAACATTAGACCTAAAGTAAACATGCTAACGTGACTAAAATATATACCCGAGTCTTGACTAATTGTTATCGCGTATGTAGTTTTATTCTTTGTACCATATTTTTTGCTAAGTGTATATGGATTTCAAAAATATTATAGGTCTTTCGAGACAACTTCCTTAACGTGATTTTACGTCTACCTCAGCCTCTATATATGTAGTTAACAAATTTCAAATAATATTACTACTATTAGTAAGCGCCAATGTGAGGAGCTTCTGGTCGGCATGAATTCACCGGAAAACCATAGTATTTCAACTTATTCCATATTTGTTCTAATCGGAAAACATTTATTTAATGCGTTTGTGTCTCCAAAGAATATATATACATCTTCTCTGACCCATTTAACTTTTTCAATATCCGCCTCAGTCTTAATTTGCGAAACTTGAATTTCTAATCATTGCTGATTTGGTTTCTCTCACCAACCTATTATAGCAAGAAAGCTGGTAAAAGTAATCTACAGTGTATGTATTTTTGACAGTTGGATATATATCTATATAATAGACGAGAAGCAAATCAATGTGATGATACCAAGTGTAACAACAAAAATTCAATAAGTGTCAAATTTTAGGACAAATTAGTTAGGTTTGTTGATAATTNGAGTCTTAATTTGCGAAACTTGAATTTCTAATCATTGCTGATTTGGTTTCTCTCACCAACCTATTATAGCAAGAAAGCTGGTAAAAGTAATCTACAGTGTATGTATTTTTGACAGTTGGAAGATATATATCTATATAATAGACGAGAAGCAAATCAATGTGATGATATCAAATGTAACAACAAAAATTCAATAAGTGTCAAATTTTAGGACAAATTAGTTAGGTTTGTTGATAATTAGTTATTCTTTTAAATTTGAATTAAAAATAATTAAATATCTATATATTTTTAAGAAAAATATTATAAAAGAAGAAAAAAACATACAAATAAATAACTTCAAAGTAGAGATATAAAATGATAAGACTAACTTGTTTTTTGAGATGAGAAATTTTTTGAAGAATAATT
>AWOL01S0017366.1:17240-32382 GCA_000715115.1 Nicotiana otophora
TATAAAGATATAATTTAACTTATTATGGAGTAATTTTAATAAAAAAAAGTAAACATTCATATTAAATACAAACGGAAAGAAGAATTCAATTTAATTTCTTATTGAAAATAATACAAAATAATAATTATTACAATTATTAGTAGATTTATGATGTATAATAAAAGAACTTCTCGGTTTAACCTTTGAACTAATTCAACAACATCTATTTAGAATAATAATAATAATATTCATATTATAGATAAACACTAAATGGAAAAAAGTAAAATATTGCAGAACAAAATGTGATTCTCTCTAGATATAATGTGATTCTCTCTAGATATAATGTGATTCTATCTACACCTTAAATTTATTTGATAAAATTAAGTAAAAATAATACTCAAAAATATTATTGATACATTTAAATATAGAAATAATTTGAGAAAGTCATATAGGATAAAGTTAAATTAAATTTCAAGAGCAATACAAAATTATATTCATTGTATTATATTAAACTGATAATTTATTAAAAATTTATATGTCAATTTAATAATATTAAGTAATGGATAATACAATTAGATAAGAAAGGAACAAAAAAAGAAATAAAATATAAATTTGTGGAAAAATATAAAATATAAGACTTATAATTAGAATTATGATGAGAAAAGTCGTGCATATACACATAACTAAAATCATAATAAGCAAATAGTCGTAAAGGAAGAATATTAAAAAATAAAATAAAAAATCAAGCGATAGCGTAAAAATATATATAGTAATTAAATTTCTCATGTAGGAAATTATAGTTAATAAATAGAAATCATAATTTCATAATAAAAAAATAATATAAAGGTACTATTAGGATATTATACATAAGATAACTATATAAATAACATACATTAATAATTATTAAAGATATTGGTAATTTGTTTTATAAAAATAATAAAAGGCTTATCTCTTTATACATTTTTTCATTCAAAATTATAATTTAGTAAAAAAAACAATTACATGATTTGAATTTTTAGTAAAATACAAAATGAAAAAAACAAATCAAATATTACAGTAGAAAAGAATGTACGAAAAGAGGGGAATAAAGATAATTTTATAATATTTATATTTTGAATTAATTAATAAATAAAATATAAATAAATAACACTCAAAAAGATTATCGTTAAATTTGGAAAATTGAAGAATTTTAAACAGTATAACATAAGTTTAAGAAAATAAAAATATTTTCAGAGTAAGAAAATATATATTTATATTATATTAAAAGGTAAGTAGTATCAAAATACTAAGTCAATTGACAAGTTAATAAAAATTCATATTAGTAAATGTATAGTGCTAAATAGTTGCTAATTTAATAATAATAAAGAATAAATAAGGAGCAAATAATTTATTTGATTACTATATAATGTGTATTCTTTGATTTTGTATAGATTTTGTTATATTTCTATACACTACATTAAATATTAAAATAATAACTAATATTTATTAAAATAGTATAATAAATTAGATCATAATTTTATAAGATTAAATCCTATCAAATTATCTTTCATATTGCGCGGGTTCTAACACTAGTGGTGGTAAAGAAAAAGCTAAGACATGCATTATGTGAATAGGACTGTAATTTGGAACAATTCCTCTTTTGAATGACTTAAAATGCGACAAATCCCACATCGTGCATGGCAGTACATGAATTGAGTGTTATATTTGGCTATTTGATTTAAAAAATAGAATGTGAATATTTTTTGATTGATTCTTGGTCCAGAAAATGAGTGTTATATATAATTTTTGTAGCTCTCTCGTTTAGCAGGGAGTTCGATGAGAGAGTTGGTAAGAATGCACTCTAGTTGGCATCAGGGTCAAGCCCAACTTCCACGTGTTATATCCCTATTAATCTGCCTGATAGGGTTCGATCTTTTACCCCATACTATGATGCCTCTTGGTTATACCCAAGTCGGTAAGCAAGGTGTTTTGTTTGTTGAAATGTTATACAAAGAATCTAAACTTTTTAACAACAAGCACATATATGCTTTAAGGAAAGCTATACAGAAAATTTAAACTTTTTCTTTTATCAATACGGATCACATATTTTCTTGTAACGTACATCCCATATTTTCTTTTATGGAAGGTAGTTTTCTATTGGGATTTCGTGAAAATCTGTTGGGAATCTGGGAAAACTTAAAACTTGAAAGTTGTAGCCTTTCCCAATACCTTTTCAATGATATATTACGCAGTCCGAACGAATTTCTGTGCAAAGAGTTATTCCCGTTTTACTGAAAAATGTACAGTCAGCACGCTTAACTAGTCTCGTGTGCGGCCACGCACTTGTGGCAGTGCTACTGCCCTCGCTGCGCGTTCAGGTGCACGCTTGGGCCTTCAGCTGCGTGGGAGCGCACCCGGGGGGTCGTTTTAAAATCCCCACTTCGTCCCCCACACCCCAAAACACAAAACTTTGCTCTAGAAAGGGAAGCTCTCAAGAACCTAACTTCCTCCAAGATCCCTCCATCATCCCAGATAAGTTCTAATGATTATTCTAAGTTAATTTCAATTCTCTAACAATTGATTAACATGGGTAAACCCTTCAAATCACTAGATATTCGATCGATACATCATTGTTGAGAAAGAAAACCCTAGAACGCGAATTCAAGAGGATGAACGTCAAAAGATAATATCTCCACCCTCTAATTGATTACAGTATTGGATTAATAATTATATACTCTAGTTCATGAGATATGAGTCGATGGGTTTAACAGAAAAAGTATGAATGGTCATAGGTTTGGGTTGTTGATTGTTGATTATTGGTTAAGGGTGTTGTTTATCTTGTGGGTTATGAAGAATGATGTCGATTATAACAATTTGAGATCTTAGAATTATCTAGGAGCAACATAATTGATTTTTGGGTGTAGAAACACCATTAATAAGGGCTATAAAACTTTATACCCACCAAGCATTTGATAAAATGCCTAAGTAACCAAAACATGAGTATTATTACTAATATGGAATCCTTTTGACTTATATTGCTATAGATTAAAATTGAAAGGGTTGAAAAATATTGTATTACGCTCAAAAACAGGAAGTTAAGGTATGTGAGGCTAACTCTTTATGTTTGGAATATTAATGATTCTCCCTAAATTATGTTTCATTTACGACACACTAATTGCCTCAGAAATATAGTTAAGCCTAGTTCCTTGAATAGTTGCATAACTTCTATTCCCTAGCTTCCTAACTCGTTCATGACTTTCATTCTAAACGTTGTGAGCTCGGTGCGTAATCAATATAGACTTGGGTTTGATGCACATGAGTCTTAGTCTAGATTACTCAACATGTCATAAACAGATGAAGTTTCAGTTTTCATAATCAGTTAATGAATTCATGTCTCAGTTTAGTCCTATTCAGTATTCCAGTATCATGTAACTCAGTATGATTCAGTATTTCATCATCACCTATTGTAGTATGATTCTCAGTTCCTGAATTTAAATCCTTAAATGTTGAACACATGTATTTGGGCCAGAGGTCGTAGTTTATGTTTTCTACATGTTTGGGCCTGAGATCGTAGTTTATGCTTTATGTATTTTTGGGACTGAGAATGTAGTTATGTATACGTATACCTGGGCCCGAGGTCGTAGTTTATTTAGATAAGAAGGTGGTTCATCATTCAAAAGAGGGAGTATTCATATCCTTACTTCCTTTGTTCAGTTATCAGTTATCATTTATCAGTTATTATTTCAGTTATCAGTTATCATTTTAGTTTCAGCAGTTATCATTTCAGTTATCAGTTATCAAGTTCTCAATTTCAGTTTCAACATTTTTAGTTCTTTCTTTCAATTGTTTTACATACCCGTGCAATTCAAATGTACTGATGTCTCTTTCGCCCGGAGTCTGCGCCTCACGATGCAGGTAATGATTTACAGGTTGACGATTCAGAGCGCTAGGATTCTCGTACCAGCTATTTGGTGAGCCCAATTCTTTCGAGGCACTATCATTACTTTATAGTCTTCAGTATTTTTAGACAGCAGTGTTTAAGTACTTCATTAGAGGTTGCATAGACTACAGTAACAGTTAGGTAGAGTCGCATGCTTTTCATGTTAAGCAATGTTGGCTACAAATATGTTTCAGACTAATGTTAGTGTTTTCGCACTTTGATTTATATCATGCAGACTTTCAGTATATCAACATGTGTTAGTTTATTTCTCGCATTCAGTATACTATACTATGATATCACATGTTGATTCATCCAGCCAGTTGATTTGCTCGGTCGCATGTAGTCAGGCACCGGGTGTCATGTTACGTCCAGACCCAAGTTCGGGGCGTGATATAGAGAGACATTTATTGAGGCATGGATCTTCGTCTTCGTTTTCCCGATCTCCTCATGTTACAAGGTTTTTTGAAATGGTGAATGACACTTGGCCAAATGACCACGAGATGTTTAAGTAAGTCCATTAAGAAGTTGTGGTACATATAGTCAAAGATTACTGATGTTTATATTTGTTTCTTTTTCGGAGAAAAGGCCAAGTAATATATGATTCTATGCTTACCAAGTAGTGTGCCTTCATTGATACACTGTTAAGAGCAATTCAACGAAATAAGAGTTTGGTTGAGCGTTGCTCCAACTTGGAAGACTATTTTCAACTTGGAAGACAAAATTTAGTTGACTCATGACAAACTTGTAAGATGACTTTTAATCATTGTTGTTTGATTGGCTTGCTAGGGTTGATTTGCATTGGTTTCAAAGAAGGTCCAAAGTGATTTTCCCACGGGATTCGACCAAGTTTGTTCCCGCCACTTCACTTAAATTTCCAAAATTAATTCATTCATTTCAGTTGTATTGCCAAACACGTTATTTGCCTTTCACTTGGATTGCCGAACTGAGCGTCTCTTCTCATTATTTGTCAAATTGATCACCTCCCTTCCTAATTTGGAACCTATTTGTGGCAAATTTAAAAATTCTTTCTTGCTTGTCTTGAGCAAAAGAAGAAGAATAAATGCACAAGTAAAAATCAAAGAAAGTGGTGTATGATGAGATTCCACTGAGAAGAAGGAGAGCTTATCTAAAATTGAAGAATAAGGCAAAGGAATGTGACATGCATTTAGACCAATAACTTGATTTGTCCATCTTTCCAAACTTGTTGACTCATCAAATCCCTACCTGATGTTGAAGAGTTGGTCTACTTTGCTCCTCCAAATGTGTCGCAGACATTGCATGTTTTAATCAAAGACATTTTGTTGCATACATATCTCACCATTTCGACTTGTAGTGCCTCGAAAGGTTTTCACCAACAAGTCTCTCTCATTTTCCTCTTTGCTCCCATTCAATGTCGCTTCCAATTCTTAGCTTGGCTAATTGACTACCCCTTCAATCGTATTGATTTTCCACAAAAATCTTGATAAGCTCACAACATGCTTGACTTGGCATTTTCAGGAATCGATCTGATAAGGACTTTTATTTGGACCGTAATGAAGGCTTTTGGACAGGGTGAGAAAGAAAGAACTTCATGGAGGCTCAGAATTATAATGATAGGTTACTTTATTTACAACTTTTGGAATACATTTTAAAAACTTTTTCCCCAGTTCCTGAAACAAGAGAATTTGAGTTTTTTTTCTTTTTTTTTTTAGATGGAATTTCTAAGAAAAATTGCCCCACTTTTGACTTCGTGGGATTATGAAATATTTTATTTGGTGCGATCGAACCGTAAGGCTGCCTACGTATCTTGTGGTGACAAGAATCAGGTCGAACGTAGTTCAAAGAACTACATGGTACGAGGATCTCTCTTTTTCTTTCTTTTTTCTTTTTTTCTTTTCTTTTTTTTTTTCTTTTCTTTTTCTTTATACCTTTTCTTCTTTTTTTCTTGGATATTATCATTCAAACGGGGACGATTCTAAACCTTGACATNGAACTACATGGTACGAGGATCTCTCTTTTTCTTTCTTTTTTCTTTTTTTCTTTTCTTTTTTTTTTCTTTTCTTTTTCTTTCTACCTTTTCTTCTTTTTTTCTTGGATATTATCATTCAAACGGGGACGATTCTAAACCTTGACATGCACTTGATTCCAAAAGAGGGTTGCCACTAGAAGAGAAATATATTAAGGCTCAAAGACTGACAAGTGGTATTAGTGTTTGGATAGTAGAAAAATAGCATTTCGTCATTTTAATTCTAAAAATGCCAACTCAAGACATGTTTCAAAATAATTTCACCTGGAACATCCTGAAGGATTATCGTACATCCGAAGGATAGAACTAAAACTACTTCAGATTCCACTGTAAATTTTCTATCGTCTATTTAGTACTTGAGGTGCTTATCATTAGCTCAAAAATCTGCCTCTTTCTGAATGTGAAGTTCATTGTAATTTTTTCCCTTGAAACTTCATTATCATATGACTCATTGCTAGAAAGCTTTTGCTAATGTCCAAAGCTTGCCACTGGTCATGACGCATGTCATATTTAGTAGGCTAGAAAATGATGAACTGTATTGAATGGGAATGAGAATGCAAGAACAATGGGGAAGGGTAAAATATTGCATTTAAGAGAGAGAAGTGAAAAAGGACACGGGGGTTAAACAAGACAAGCAAAACACAATCCAAAACCCCTGGTTGAACCGGTTTGTCTAAAAGAATGACCAAATAAAAACCACAAATAAGTCCCATTAGCACGAGAAAGGATTGAGATATGCACTATTCTTGAGTCCTTTGGATAAGGTCGTAAGCTATTATTGGCATGTGAAATCAAGAGACATTGGTATCCTCCATTTTGAATCAGCTCAATGAATCTTTTTAATTAATCAAGACCTTGAAGTGTTCAAAAAGAGGTTTTCCAAAATAAAGGTTGACTCATTGGCAAGCGCCCACCTGGAGAATGAGGGAATTCATTTCAAGTTTAAGTCAGTCACAGGGGCCCACCTAGAGAACGAGGGAATTCATTTCAAGTTCAAGAGGCATCAGGAGCCCGTCTGAAGAATATGGTCAACTGTCAATTTTCAAGTTCAAGTTAGAGAGGCATCAGGAGCCCGCCTGAAGAACAAGGTCAATTTTCAATTTTCAAGAGGCATCAGGAGCCCGCTTGAAGAACATGGTCAACTTTCAATTTTCAAGTTCAAGTTAGAGAGGCATCAGGAGCCCGCATGAAGAACAAGGTCAACTTTCAATTTCAAGTTCAAGTTAGAGAGGCATCGGGAGCCCGCCTGAAGAACATTGTCAACTTTCAATTTTCAAGTCAAAGTTAGAGAAGCATTAGGAGCCTGCCTGAAGAATAGGGTCAATTTTTCAGTTTACAAGTTCAAGTTAGAGAGGCATCAGGAGCCCGCCTGAAGAACAGGGTCAACTTTAAGTTTTCAAGTTCAAGTCAAAGACAGCAGGATCTCGCTTGAAGAATACGGGCAATCTCCAGTTTTTCAATTCAAATCAGAAGTAGCGCGAGCCACCTGAAGAACAAGGTTTGCAAGCTCAAGTCTACCGCAAGTTCAAGTTTATTTCAAGTGCAAGCGGCATGGTGCCCGCCTGAAAAATAGGGTTAACTTCCAATTTTCTTTAAATTCAAGTCAGCAGGATGCCCACCTGAAGGATGGGGTGATTTTTCAGTTTCATATTGAAGGATCAAGTGGAGATTCAAGGAAAATTCAAAACAAGAAGTAGATAGGATCTTGTATTTCTTTTTTATTTTTGTTGTAATTTTTTATTTCAATTCATAATGTAACGGCAGGGACTGCTGATCGGAACCTCGACGGAACCTCACTCGACTCTCTCATCCTCTCCACACACTCCATCACTTCATTCATTTCCGAATTACACGTGGCCAGATTCCTTTATAACTAAGGATATGTAGGTAGCTCAGATACCAGGGCTCGGTCACAATCTTCAATCCATCTTTCTTTTCTTTTGAATAAGTGTCAGGTCAGAAATCAATTACGTCGCTTACTTGTTTCTTTGCTAAAAAGCATTTCGTATTTTCAAGCAAAGAGGGGTAGTTGTAAGCACGTAAGTCTTTACCCACACATTAGAATTACCTTTAATAGGCCTAGTATTTTTAGAATATTTACTTGAGTTTATTTCTATAGGATTTCACTTTATTAGTAATTTTAATTCTATTTTTTAAAGCACAAAAATTGAAAATATAAAAATAATTTCATTTTCTCTATTTAATTCAAGTATTAGGTATTTTTAGAAAACTATTATTTTTAACCCACTTTTATTTTTAGTATAATCCTTGAAAATACCAAAAAAATAGTTTCAATATCATAATTTAGTTGTTTTAATTAATAAGGGTCGATTTTATATTTTTATGGTGTTACTTTAGAAAGAAAATTAATATATTTTTAGTCAAATTGTAAGAATTGTAGAATTAAAGGGCCAATTTTATAATCCAATACCATTCAACTGGGCAAGCCCATATTTGAGCCCAATCGCTCAAGCCCATACCCACTTCCCATTTGACCTAACCTAATTCTTACTCCCTACAAAAGGACCTCATCACAATTCAAGAGAAGGGTCAGCAGCTGGAGGAAAGAAAAGAGAGAGAACGGATCCCCTTCTTCTTCCTTAGAGACCCTAGAGCTTCTTTTTTTTTAAAGTTGCGTAACAACATACACAAGGAAAAAACGCAGCCTCTCTTCTCCAGCTTTAATACCACAAAATTGCCACCCCATCGCACAATCAAATCTCATAATCGAACCTTAAGTTTCAGCCATGTAAAACCCAGCAGAAACTCCATTAAATAGCTCTAAAGCTAGCCATGAAAACCAGCTAAATCACCCCTTGAAGCCTCCATCAAAATGAGCTCAAATCTTTCACCAAAACCAGCAAAAAAACTCGGAAAAAAATCCCCAAAACACCACAAAAATTAGCCAAAGACTAACGCCAAGCAATCTCGAAACTAGCTATTAAACACTCATTCACTCCCGCGAAAATCAGTCGAGTGATCGAACTCCGTCGAGGTTTTCGGCGGGTTTCTGTTCGAAGTTCCATTATCGAGCTTCGTTTCAAAATTTTCTAAGTTCATAGAGTTGCTGCTGACTCACTTCATTATTGAGCTCCTGATTATCTGTTGATACTCCTGCTGTTCAGAGATTTATTTTCTGATTTTCTTTTAATTATTGGTAACTAAAACCATTGTATAATTTTATTTGGTTTTGCTTTTCATGGCTGAATATTGGAGTTGTTCGATTTAATGAACTTGTATATGTTGCTTTTAGCTTATTTGCTTGATGTTTGAAATGCATTTGAATCCAGTCATGTTGGAAGTCCTATGTCAATATTTTATTATTGCTTGAATTGAATCTGGCCATTACTGTTGCTTTTGGTATAAGGGTTCAAGAGGTTAAATGCTTGAATTCAAATGTTGTGAACTGGAATAAAGGGGCAATTCACGTTTTGCTCATCAATTTCTCATCATACTTTGTCACCAAAGTTTCTGTCCTTTAGACTTTCCTTTAAAGGTTCAAATTTCTATCATTTATGATATTAGTAACATGTATGCCGATTTTCCCAAAATAATTCCATAATTAATAGCCTTACACATTGATCTCAAAGCGTGGTAAAATAAAAACCCACAATATCGTACCTTGCTTTAGGCGGGACTAATAATAAATTATCGTGACTATGGGTACGGTTCCCGTGGTATAACCACGATACATAAATTCCAATTCGGGTGTGTATTTCATGTGACCCGACCATAACTTCGAATAATAATAAAAGTTAACACGTTGTAAATCGCGGGTGCATTTCACGTGGCACGATTCGCAATGTATATAAAAACAAACGAGTGCGCGGCATCGCGACTCGTTCAAATAAATTCCATAAACATTAAAAGTGGCAAAAGGAATAAAATGCACATAGGTTCAAAATATGTAATAATCAGATAATCGAGCTAAGTGTAAATGTTAAGAGACCATGCTAAAACCACGGAACTCGGGAGTGCCTCACACCTTCTCCCGGGTTAACAGAATTCCTTACCTGGTCTTCTGTGTTCGCAGACCATAAAAATAGAGTCAATTTCCTCAATCTGGAATTTTAAAATAAACCGGTGACTTCGGACACCATAAATTATTCTAAGTGGCGACTCTGAATAAATAAATAATCCCATTTCGAATTATGTCACTTAAATTAGAAAAACTCTCTTATCCCCCTTCCCACGAGAAAAAAGGAGGTGTGACATCTCTGGCGACTCTGTTTTTGGATTGTGTTTTTTTAAAATTAAAAGAGAAATAAAGAAAATTGGTCTTTATTTATTATTGTATATATAAAATTATTTTATATATATATTAAATGAAAATATAAAACTTCACACTTCCCAGGAAAAACTCCCTTATCCCCATCCCTCGGGAAAAAAGAGGTGTGACAGCTCTAGCGACTTTGCTGGTCTGCGAAACCAGAGATTCTGGGTTCGATCCCCAGCAGAGTCGCCAGAGCTGTCACACCTCCTTTTTTTCCCGAGGGATGGGGATAAAGGAGTTATTTAAATTTAAGTAACATAATTCGAAATGCGATTATTTATTTATTCAGAGTTGTCATTTGGATTAATTTATGGTGTCAAAGTCATCGGTTTGTTTTAAAATCCCAGATCGAGAAAATTGACTCTATTTTTATGGTATGCGAACACAGAAGATCGAGTAAGGAATTTTGTTCACCCGGGAGAAGGTGTGAGCCACTTCCGAGTTCCATGGTTTTAGCATGGTCGCTTAACAATTATACTTAGCTCGATTATCTGATTATTACATATTTTGAATCTATATGCATTTTATTCCTTTTGCCATTTTTAATGTTTACGGAATTTATTTGAATGAGTCGCGATGTCGCACACTCGTTTATTTTTGTACACATTGTGAATCGCGCTACGTGAAACGCATCCACCATTTTACAACGTGTTTACTTTTATTATTATTCGAAGTTATGGTCGGGTTACATGAAATACACACCTGAGTTGGAATTTATGTATCCTGGCTATGCCACGGGAACCGTACCCATAGTCACGACAATTTATTATTAGTCGCACCTAAAGCAAGGTATGATTTTTGTGGGTTTTTATTTTACCACGCTTTGAGATCAATGTGTAAGGCTATTAATTATGGAATTATTTTGGATAAATCAGCATACATGTGCCTAATATCATGAATGATGGAAATTTGAACCTTAAAAGGAAAGGCTAAAAGACAGAAACTTTGATGACAAAGTATGATGAGAAATTGACGAGGAAAAGGTGAATTGCCCCTTTATTCCATTTTGCAATATTTGAATTCAAGCATTTAACCTCTCTAACTCTTATACCAAAAGCAACAGTAATGGCCAAATTCAATTCAAGCAGTAATAAAATATCGAAATAGGACTTCCAACATGACTGGATTCAAATGCATTTCAAACATCAAGCAAATAAGCTAAGAGTAACATATACAGGTTCATTAAATCGAACAACTTCAATATTTAGCCATGAAAAGCAAAACCAAATAAAATTATATAATGGACTTAGATGCGTACCTAGTTACCAATAATCAAAAGAAAATCAGAAAATAAATCTCTGAACAGCAAGAGTATCAACAGCTAATCTGGAACTTAACGACGAAGTGAGTCAGCAGCAACTCTGTGAACTTATAAAATTTTGAAACGAAGCTCGATAACGGAATTTCGAACAGAAACCCGCCGGAGACCTCGACGAAGTTCAATCACTCGACTGATTTTCGCGGGAGTGAATGAGTGTTTAATAGCTAGTTTCGAGACTGCTTGGCGTCAGTCTTTGGCTGATTTTCGTGATGTTTTGGGGTATTTTTGGGGATGGTTTTCAAAGTTATTTTTGCTGGTTTTGGTGAAAGATTTGAGCTCGTTTTGATGGAGGCTTCAAGGGGTGATTTAGCTGGTTTTCATGGCTAGCTTTAGAGCTATTTAATAGAGTTTCTGCTGGGTTTTACATGGATGAAACTTAAGGTTCGATCATGGGATTTGATTGTGCGATGGGGTGGCAATTTTGTGGTGTTAAAGCTGGAGAAGAGAGGCTGCGTTTTTTCCTTGTGTATGTTATTGCACAGCTTTTTAAAAAAAAAAAGCTTTAGAGTCTCTAAGGAAGGAGAAGGAGATTCGTTCTCTCTCTTTTCTTTCCTCCAGCTGCTGACCCTTCTCTTGAATTGTGGTGAGGTCCTTTTGTAGGGAGTAGGAATTAGGTTAGGTCAAATGGAAAGTGGATATGGGCTTGAGCGATTGGGCTCAGATATGGGCTTGCCAAGTTGAATGGTATTGGGTTATTAAATTGGCCCTTTAATTCTACAATTCCTGTAATTTAACTAAAAACATATTAATTTCCTTTCTAACGTAACACCATAAAAATGTAAAATCGGCCCTTATTAATTAAAACAACTAAATTATGATATTGAAACTAGTTTTTGGTATTTTCAAGGATTATACTAAAAATAAAAGTATGTTAAAAAGAATATCTTTCTAAAAATACCTAATACCTGAATTAAATAGAGAAAATAAAATTATTTTTATATTTTCAATTTTTGTGTTTTATAAAATAGAATTAAAATTAATAATAAAGTGAAATCCTATAGAAATAAACTCAAATAAATATTTTAAAAATACTAGGACTATTAAAGGTAATTCTAATATGCGGGTCAAAAATTACGTGCTTACAGTTGATAACCGGAGTCATTGCGTACAATACAACTCTCATTTTCTCTACTTAAATAACTACCCGATCCTTTTAATCTCATTCCAACTGTTGGCTTCTAAAATAGAGCCTTGTCTATTTAAGTGCAATTTTGCAGCATCCAACATGGAGAGAGCATAAAGGAATAGCCATTTCCTTAAATTGTTCGGTCAACCACTCTTCGTTAGATATGCAAAGCTTTAGCTATCTTTTCATGAACCTTTATACAAAAAAAGCCATTAGTCACTTTGCCGATCCTTTCACCATTCACTCTTTAAGCTTTTTGGGATAAGTTTTGTGACGGAATTTGCCAAATAATGTAACTTCAAACTTTAATCTCATTCCATAATTTTTATTAAAGTTGTCTTGCATGATTTTACTTCGTAAAATTATTTTCAATATTTTAGAACATATGCAACCCAAACATAATTTCCTAGAAATGTTTTGCCTATATTCATTCCATATTCCCTGTTAAAGTTCTCTTATATGATTGTACTCCATTGAATTGTTTTAATATTCTATAATAGATTGTATATATAGACGATTTTACATTTGTAGAGTTTACCTTTTTAATTCCTATACATATTTTTTTGGTATTAGATAGATAAATCATTCGAGTTTTATGATTAATTGTAGGGAGAATTACACATAAGTTCAATTCATACACACACATTGCAACTGAGTAGCCCAGATATTTGAAGATTTAACCCAAATACCCGACCATCCAAACACTTAAACTAAAAATAGTCGATGGAGGTATAATATATGTATAATTTATGTATTGTATGTGTATAATTATGTATAATCTATGTATATGACTAGAAAAAGTAAACAATTATTATGGCCGGCCATTTGTGTAAAGATCCCTTATAACTTTGATGTATAATTTATATATATGACTAGAAAAAATAAATAATTATTATGGCCGGCCATTTGTGTAAAGATCACTTATAACTTTGCATCTATAGTCCAAAGACAATAGGGCCAAATCCGAAACAAACCCAGTATTTTTTCACACAGTCAGCATTTTTTACGGTCAATGCTATTCAACATTCCTATTATTGAGGAGAGATTATGTACTTATCTCCTACCAAAATCAGTGTTTTACTATTAACTTTATGAGACAATTTATAAAAATATATTTAAATATAAAAAGAGAAAGAAAAAAAGAAGAACTGGTAGCGTTTTTCCCCTTTGTCAGTTGTAGAGAATTTGCTGGATTTCAATTAAATAGTTACTAAACATATAGTATATAAATATAAAAGTAGAAGAACTCGATTAACAATTAGTAAAATACACATTCATTTAAAAACAAACAAATAAAATTAAATTTCGCAGCTTTTTTGCTTTGTCAATGGTAGAACATATGGTAATTTCTTCTCATACACACATCATTGCTAGATTTTAGTTCTTTATTTTTTTTCTTCAATGGTGTCATTAATAGACTTTAACCCGAAACAGAGAATAAGTTAAAAACAAGTAAGGGAGGTTGTCCAACTTGAGAAAATGTAAGAAAACACACACAAATTTTATTTCGCCGTTTGTACATTCTTATACACTGGTATATACATAATTATACAAAATTAAACACACTTATACATATTTATACAATATATACTTATATTTATAATGTCTAAACAATGTACTTACGTTGTATAATTGTATATAAACAATAATTATATATGTTTACGGAGAAAATATCTTTTAGCCACCATTACACTTCAATTTTAACACTAAAATCATAGAAGAAGAAGAAGAAGAAGAAGAAGAAGTTAGTAATCCACCAAATACCTGTAAATAATATATCAGCTTGGTATAATAGTGTTTATATACCCATATACACTATTATACAATATTATACATTATCATACAAATGAATCCTATTAATGGAGCTTCACAAGTTCTTCTTCTTCTTCTTTTCTTTCTTGAGCCTTTTCTGAAATTTGACTTAAATCTAGCTCAAATCGGCGCCAAAAACTTGTTGGGGTCCAAATGCACACTCACGCAAGTATACGTGATCGTCAAGTAATAGAGTAATGAGTAGAGTATCGTTCCCACGAAGACCTATGATTAACTTTCGACTGATTCTAACTCAAATGCCTTATTGATTCAAAAGATTTCTCACAAAATAGATAATTTACTAATTTAATACCTAAAAATTATAAAGTAATGAAATAACTAGTTATCAACCAAAATAGTTAAGCAATTTCGGATAACAATCAATAGAGAAGGATATTCCAGGGTTACGGGTTAACTCACAATCGTGTTGCGTTCTTGACTTAAAATGACTAATTGATTTATCTAGGTTGTTGATTGACAGGGTTAATATTACTCATAAGAATCTGTCGACTTCTTATTCGCCTGTTCAAGCTAACTTAATACCTATATGTCTATGGAGTTAAGATTACAAGAATGCATTTACACTTCCTGTATTTCAATCGAGCAAGACAATTAGGTATATTTCTATCCTAATTGCAAATCTATTCCCCAACGCCCGGGTTCAAGAACTTGCTCTATTTAATTCTATATGCAATCTAGAATTCTCA
>AWOL01S0017372.1:24156-35908 GCA_000715115.1 Nicotiana otophora
TATTCTCTTAAAAATTGAACCCCACAATATCCATGTGAGTCCCGAGTTGCTCATTGGGAATCGATTACCCGAATAAGCCGGTGTCCAGACATCCGTGATCAATAAGTAATTCAAATGCTCTTTTTATGTTGTACTACTATTTGAGAATGTGTTCAAAGTATGGGTTGCATATCTAAATGCCTTGACTTCAAGTTGTGTTTCAAATGAAAGCTAAAGAAATATTATGTAAGAAATTATGATGTGCCTAAGACTCCTATTTGCTCAAATGTGTGCCTAAATGTCTTGAATAGAAATACGTTGTTGTTGGTAAGTCCATGATGATGGTAGAAAGTAAACAAGTGTGCATGAAATACGAATCACGTAATGCGAAATATGAAATACGAAATACGACCAATGTGCCAAGAGAAATAATACAATTGTGACCATTAGGGCAAATGAAATAAATAGATGTGCAAGAAATATTAAACGGGATGATTGATAGAAAAGAAGGATGTCTCACATGAGACGCCTTAGCTGATCGGGTCATGATCGGATTCCGAGCCACACACATGATGGTGACTGTGTTGGAAATCATAATCAAAATTGTGAATAGTGGTATACCGGTAACAAATATTTCCCAACTTAAGCTTTGGAAATTTATTTAAAACTTGTCTTATCTCTAATATGAAATTTGGTAATTGTTTGAGGTTTTAACTGATATTATGACTGTCCTACTTGCATTACTGCTTGTTTCTTTGAGAGAGTGTTTAGTCATATATACTAGTACTATTCGACAGTACTAACATCCCTTTTGTCTGGGGCACCGCATCTTTAATGGATATAGGTGGTTCCAAAGCAGGCAGCACTGATCAGCGATAGCACTACACTCTTTTCCCGGCTGATTTGGTGATCCCCACTTCACTCGAGGTAATGTATCGTTTGTTCATTTTATCACCATGTTTTGAGGTATAGTTGGAGCCTTGTTTCCGGCATTACCATTGTACTCTTTTGTATCTAATAGAGGCTCCGTAGACATAGCGTGGGTGGTATGTTGGTGTGGGGAAAGTCAAACTAGTAATGTTGTAATTGTATCATACGTTCCGCATTAAACTATGAGAAAGTATGTATTTTTGAAGCTTATAAATGATATAACTGATGATAATTAATTGGTCATCCCCACTGATTAATTAATGAATAAGATTTTATTGTCATTCATGAGTATGTTCAGGTAGAAGGTGTTGTACAGCTTGCTCGGCCGGGTTATCTTGGTTGAGCACCGGTCGCGCTCCCCGAGTTCGGGGCGTGACAATAGGTGTTTTGTAAGCCGTCCGATAAGCCCGGGAATGCATCATCAATCTTCTTGCACCAATCAGTTTTATTGGCATTCCCTGTTTTAGACAAGATACTCTTTATCTCCCGGTTGGAGACTTTTACTTGACCACTAGCTTGTGGATGATAGGGAGGCATGCCCTTGTGAGTAACACCAACTTGCTAAGTAAAGTTTCAAAAGCCTTTTATTAAAAGTGTGACCCCCTATCACTTATGATTACATGTGGACTAACAGATCTTGTAAAAATATTATTCTTCAAGAAATCCACTACACTTCTCGCTTCATTGTTGGATAAGGCAACAACCTCAACCTATTTGGACACATAATCCACTGCGACCAAGATGTAAGATTTTCCACAAGAACTCACAAAAGGGACAATAAACTCAATGCCCCAAACATCAAAAATATCAATCTCCAAGATGGTTGTGAGAGGCATTTCATTTTTCTTTGAAATTCCATCGGCCCGTTGACATTCATCACATCTTTTCACTAACTCACTTGCATCCTTGTAAAGAGTAGTCCAATATAAACCGCAACTAAGAACTTTGGTTGTCGTTCTTACTCCACCACGATGACTACCATATGGTGAAGAATGGAAAGCACTAAGAATATTGCCTTGCTCTTCTTACGTTACACACCTTCTAATCACCCTATCCGTTCATATCCGGAAAAGCTATAGTTCATCCCAAAAATAAATCTATTTTGTGCTTCTTCCTTTCGTTTGAAGAGAACTCATCCGGAATGATTCCACTCACAGGAAAATTTTCCAAGCTTGCAAACCACGACACATTTTTTGTAGAAATTGCCAAAAGTTGCTCATCGGAGAAAGAGTCATTGATTTCCAGGCCATCATGTGTCCTCCCCTCCTTCTCCAAACGAGATAAGTGGTCCGCCACTTGGTTTTCACTATCTTTCCTATCTTGAATATCAATATCAAATTCTTCCTGCAAGTGTACCGATCTCATCAACTGAGATTTAGAATCCTTTTTGCTCATTAGATAGTAAAGCACCACATGATCCTTGTGGACAATAACCTTGGCACCCATCAGGTACGGGCGAAACTTCTCAATGGAAAATACGATAGGAAGGAGCTCTTTTTCCGTAAAGGTATAACTGACTTGGTCACTATTCATCATCTTACTAGCATAGGAAACCAGATGAAAAACTTTGTTAATACATGGCCTCGAAAGAGCCCCAACCGTTATGCCACTTGCATCACACATTATTTCAAAAGGCAAACTCCAATTTGGAGCGGTAATGATAGGAGTAGTTATCAACTTGAGCTTCAAAAGTTCAAAAACCCTCATACAATCATCATTGAAATGGAACTTGGCATCCTTCTCAAGAAGCTTGCACAAACCAAAAGACATCCTCTTGAAAGAAAAAGTACCATAGGGACATGTAAAGGTTGTTTACTCTTGATCTTCTGGAGCAATTAGAATTTGGTTGTAGCCTGAATACCCATCAAGAAAACAATAAAAAGCTCGGCTGGCGAATCAATCTACCATTTGGTCTAAGAAAGGAAGTGGAAAGTGATCCTTCCTTGTAACGGTTTTGATCTTACGATAATCCATACAAACCCTCCAACCGGCCACCGTTCGTGTAGGAATAAACTCATTCTTATCATTGGTAACAACTTTCGTGCCCCCTTCTTTGGAACACATTAAACCGAAGAGGTCCATGAATTATCGGAGATGGGGTAGAAAACCCTGACATCTAACCAATTGATAATCATTTTCTTGACAACTTCTTGCATAGCCTCCTTGAGTCTTCATTGATGTTCAATGGACGGTTTAGCACCATCCTCCAACTTGATCTTATGCGTGCAAAGGTTTTGGATTATACCCCGAATATCTGCCAAAGTCCACCCAATAGCCTTCTTCCTCTTTTGCAATGCTGCAAATGTGGAAGCAACCTACATGTTAGTCAAATAAGAGGAAAGAATAACCGGTAGTGCATAGTTGTACGGGCCCATTCCTTTGGAAAGAATTCACACATTACATGAAACCATCCATTTCGTCGTCATCAAAGTTGAGCAAAACGGGTTCCGACATATCACAAACGTTGATTGGAGCAATTATATCATCAACAATAATATCAATCACCAAATCCATAGAAGAACACATCTCATTGTTATTTAGTTGATGCATAGACTTACACACATGGAATACCAGTTGCTCATCACCAACCCTGTCACGTCCAGAACCTGGGCCTTGACATAACATGAGACATGGTGCCTAACTACATGTGACCGCGCGAACCAACTACTAGCTGAATCAACTTGTGATATCATAGCATACTGCATGCGGAAGAAAAACTAAGACATGTTGATATACTGAAAGTCTGAATTATATAAATCAAAATGCAGAAAGACTAATACGTGTATAAAACATATCTGTAACCAATATTCCTCAACATGAAAAGCATGCGACTTTGTCTAACTGAATCTAATATATGAAGCCTCTAATCAAATACTGAAAACATTGACTTTCCATAAATATTGAAAGACTATAAAGTAATGGTAATGCCCCGAAAGAATTGGGGCTCACTAAATAGCTGGTACGAGGATCCTAGCACTCTGAATCGTCAACCTGTAAATTATTTTCTGTATTGTGAGATGCAGGCCCTAGGCAAAAGGGACGTCAGTACATTTGAATTACATTGGTAAGTAAAGCATTTGAAAGAAAGAACTATAAATACTGAAACTAAAACAGAGATGATAATTGAGAACTGATAACATAAATGATAATTGCTGAAACTGAAACTGACCACTCCCTCACTCGGGGACTGCCGTCCAACTCAAATGGCCCAAGTCACTAGGCCTCGTGGGCAAAAGACCTAATAGGCAACTCCCTGGTTTCTAAAGGCCACTGCTACCCCACTCGGGGACTGTTATCTCGGGAAACTCGGGAAAAAACAAGCCTAATGGGTAGCTCCCAAACTAAAAGGCTACGGCCAAATTAACATAGCTCGGAGACGTCCTAAATCCGTAACAAAAACTAGGCCTTCGAAAAAGAAATTTTTCACAACCGGTTCTAAAGGCTACCCTCGGCAAACTATAATTTAAGTTACTTACTTTTGGAGAAAGTTNCAATCCATACAAACCCTCCAACCGGCCACCGTTCGTGTAGGAATAAACTCATTCTTATCATTGGTAACAACTTTCGTGCCCCCTTATTTGGAACACATTAAACCGAAGAGGTCCATGAATTATCGGAGATGGGGTAGAAAACCCCGACATCTAACACCTTGATAATCGTTTTCTTGACAACTTCTTACATAGCCTCCTTGAGTCTTCATTGATGTTCAATGGACGGTTTAGCACCATCCTCCAACTTGATCTTATGCGTGCAAAGGTTTTGGATTATACCCCAAATATCCGCCAAAGTCCACCCAATAGCCTTCTTCCTCTTTTGCAACGCTGAAAATGTGGAAGCAACCTACACATTAGTCAAATAAGAGGAAAGAATAACCGGTAGTGCATAGTTGTACGGGCCCATTCCTTTGGAAAGAATTCACACATTACATGAAACCATCCATTTCGTCATCATCAAAGCTGAGCAAAACGGGTTCCAACATATCACAAACATTGATTGGAGCAATTGTATCATCAACAATAATATCAATCACCAAATCTACAGAAGAACACACCTCATTGTTATTTAGTTGACTCATAGACTTACACACATGGAATACCAGTTGCTCATCACCAACCCTGTCACGTCCAGAACCTGGGCCTTGACATAACATGACACATGGTGCCTAACTACATGTGACCGCGCGAACCAACTACTGGCTGAATCAACTTGTGATATCATAGCATATTGAATGCGGAAGAAAAACTAAGACATGTTGATATACTGAAAGTCTGAATTATATAAATCAAAATGCGGAAAGACTAATACGAGTATAAAACATATCTGTAACCAATATTGCTCAACATGAAAAGCATGCGACTTTGTCTAACTGAATCTAATATATGAAGCCTCTAATAAAATACTGAAAACATTGACTTTCCATAAATACTGAAAGACTATAAAGTAATGGTAATGCCCCGAAAGAATTGGGGCTCACTAAATAGCTGGTACGAGGATCCTAGCACTCTGAATCGTCAACCTGTAAATCATTTTCTACATCGTGAGATGCAGGCCCTAGGCAAAAGGGACGTCAGTACATTTGCATTACATTGGTAAGTAAAGCATTTGAAAGAAAGAACTGTAAATACTGAAACTAAAACTGAGATGATAATTGAGAACTGATAACATAAATGATAATTGCTGAAACTGAAACTGACCACTCCCTCACTCGGGGACTACCGTCCAACTCAAATGGCCCAAGTCACTAGGCCTCAAAGGCAAAAGACCTAATAGGCAACTCACTGGTTTCTAAAGGCCACTGCCACCCCACTCGGGGACTGTTATCTCGGGAAACTCGGGAAAAAACAAGCCTAATGGGTAGCTCCCAAACTAAAAGGCTACGGCCAAATTAACATAGCTCGGAGACATCCTAAATCTGTAACAAAAACTAGGCCTTCGAAAAAGAAAATTTTTCACAACCGGTTCTAAAGGCTACCCTCGGCAAACTATAATTTAAGTTACTTACTTTTGGAGAAAGTTCCCGGTAACAATGAACCCCCGAGATGCCTCAAAACAAAATAATGTAAAGGTAGGGTTTGTCTAAACTTACACAACCTAAGTTATTTTATGCTAAAGCATTCCGACCTTTGTGAATATAAGTAATAAAGGAAAGGAAATATTGGAGAGATGAAAGGGGATGAAAGCCTTATATACATAATAAATATTTTTTACAAAGACCAGAATGGCCTAGTACAAAAATTTATAATGGTCAAAATGACCTCAAAAAGAAGAGAAAGAAAGAAAATAATATAAAGGCCTAAGTGGCATGGTCTTCATTGGAGGAAGCATCTCCATCCTCTGGAACTTCCCCGTCTTCGGAGTCTCTTAAGCTCTTGGAATCTTCCTCAGGAAAGGCTAGCTTTCGGGCCTTGTGTTCCTCTGCTTTGGAATTCTCGATTTCGGCCAGGACATGGAAGCCTTGAGCATGAATGCCCTCGAGGTCTTCCCTTCAAGCCTGCCATCTTGCATGATCCACGCTATGCTTGGCCTTCGCCTGGATGTCCTCGACATCGACCTTAAACAAGGCCACATTAGCATCGGCTTTGGTGTTGGCCATGGCCATCGCATATTTGTCCACTTCGAGTTCATTGGCCAAGTTTTCCTTATATAAAATATCCAAGTCCAATTGATATTTAAGTTCCTCGAGTTTCTTGTCCTGCAGCGAGGCCTTTTCTTTAGCAGCTTGGAGTTGGGTCTCCGCCGACTCTAGTTGTGCTTGGACAGTTTCCTTTTTCAAGGCTAAGATGTCCATATTCTTCTTGAATGCTTTAGTCTCAGCTTGTATCACATCTACCTGTGTCTTGAGCTGCCTGATTTGTTCAACCCTCTGCTGGACCTGCAGGATCGGATCGTTAGTTACTATCTCTAATTCATATTCACTATCGTGAAGAACTCGAAATACTTTCTCGGCCATCTCGACATGCACATTCTGAGCCTCTTCTAAATCAGCCCAGAGCTTCTCACTCATAAGCATGTAAGAATCCCCCATCTCGGTGAGTTCCCGGAGCTCGGCCTCGTGCTCTTCCCAGATTCTGAATAAATCCTCATGATGCAGCACCGAAGCTTGCAAGCCCAAAGAGAGATGTTAGAATTATTTACAACTTCAAGTTTAAAAGAAATAATGAAGTGAACCTCGAACTTACCCAATTCAAAGCATGTTGGGCCTCATTAAATAGGCAAGGCGCCTCCACCACATTCGTCACGGCCTGGCCTTCCTCGGTCACCAAGCATCTGAGGTAGCTAGCAACCTCCACGAGGGCAGAGAAAACACGGGCATCCTTGGGGACAGAAAAAGTTATCGATCGCCTTTGGGCGGGGTTAACACTTTGGGCAGGGAATCGATCCACCAGTTTTGGGCTCGATGACGACGTAGTAGCGCCCAATGACAGTACCTTATTTGGCACCGGTAAGTCGCCCAAACCGGTAGCACCTTCTGAAGCTGTAGATTCGAGGCCATCAAAAAAGTTATTTAAAGGATTGGCTGCTCCTTCGACAAGTTTACCCTTCAACACCTGAACCTCGTTAATCATAGAATCCATAAATGAGGGCAACCTAGAAATGTCAATCACCCCAGGCACCTCTTTGAGTACGTTGTCTTCTGACTGGGACATACCGATCACACTTTTCTTTTCGTTCTTACTAGCTTGGGCCAAATTGGTCTCGACCCTTTCGGGGACTTCAACCATTGTTTCTACTACGACCTCCATGGCTCGAGGAATCTCAGAATCACATCTTACTCAGGCCCCCAGCTTAGAATCTTCTTCTTTCTCGGACTCATCCCTCAACCAATTGAGTGAGTCCGATGAGAGTTCTCGGGCCCCAGCTTTTTTGGGCTTATGCACCAGTCGCTTCCTCGGTCTCTTCTTTTTGGAGTTGGAGAAAATCGGGTTTTTCTTTTCCCCTATTCTTTGACCAGTTTTGGAGCAGGGGGATTGGAGTGTATATCATCATCAACTGATGGAGGTCTTATCTCGCCGTTCTTTGGTAAACGTGCAAAATAGAAACTTAATAAATCAAGGACCGATGATAAAAATAAATGATACCAGATGTATCTGGGAAAAGCTTCCATCGACCATTCGCTAATTCCATCCAAGACCGCTCGGAATATGTCCTGTATGACACAAGGCCCTCCACATATTCCTTAAGTTCAGGAACTGCGTCCGACATCTGAGCCACATATGAGACACCGAAAGTGTCAATGAAGAAAGATATAAGAAGGAAAACAATGAGATTGAACCTTCGAAGTAAAACACCACTTATGTTTCATGTTCCATTTCTAGGAAAATGATATGTCTTCAGCAAGGATCCGATCCGAAGTCTTCACTCAAAAAAATCGGCTTATCCAACTTCGGTCACGAGCTTCATCTATGATCGAGACCTGAGCCTTACTAGCCCGGAGAGCAAGCTTGATCAACCCCCCTCGATAGAGTCGGGGACTATAGAGGCACATAAGGTGGTTGAAGCTAAAGGTACATCCCTCGACTTTTCTTACAAAAAGTCGGAGGAGAATCACTATTCTCCAGAAGGAGGGGTGGATCTGACCAAACGTCACATGATACCTCTTGTAAAAGGCAATGATGATAGGTTCTAAGGGACCCAACCTGAAGGGATAAGTGTAAGCACTTAGAAAACCCTCCACATGGGTAGTGATTGATTCCTCGGGCAAAGGAACCACCACATGCTTATTGACCGAGTTGCAATCCTCTTTAACCTTGGTGAGGAGATCCTCGGTGATTGAGCACATGTATCTCGAGATCCGCTCACATAGGCCCGGTACCGAGGAGGTCTGTTTAATCTTAAAATTGATAACAGTGGGGCACCTTGCCGGAATAAATTCCTCATGGTGAGGCTCCGCCGCACCCGCGCCACCGGTGGGTCGTGAGGAATAAGCAGCCTCCTTTTGCAGTACGGTCTTAGAAGTTTTCTCCAATGAAGAACATGAGGAAAGAGAATTAAGATGGTATGCGGTTTGATGAAAGTTTAAGAAATTTGGGTGCAAGACTTGCAAAGCAAAGGTATGTTTTAAGGAAAAACAAGAATAGGAGGAGCTTTGAGCGTAAAGTTTGAATGAAGAAAAATTAGATACTTGTAGCTTGATGGTGACGGTTCAGAAATGGTAGTGGCCGTCCTACGACTGGCAGGCATTTAATGCCTTGATAACTGGATCGACGGGATGTTTCGATATATATTTTATCGCTTACGCTATAATCGGGTTCATCGCTTACGTCATGGCCCATCGAGATAGGATTCGAAAATTCATGTCGTTTCTCATCATTTTTGCTCTGAAAAATGAGGGGACTATCTGTATATGGCCAAAACCGGGCTTGCCCATTAATTGACTAATCGCGACTGTCATGTGATAGATTAAGGTCCGACCTCAAGTCATATCAAACCGAGGTGTGAAATTATATTGCCAGGCTCGAGACCCCGGGCCTGAACAAAGTCGAGATCAGGCGATATCGAGGGAAACTTGCTGAGTCGGATAACAGGAATGTGAAATATCTACGATCGAGCGCAGATCAGAGTGGAGATATCGGCATGTATCAAGGATAGGCCGATTAATTAGCCAATCAAGAGATTTCTTACTTCGTTTAGAATTGTATCAAGAGTAGGACTCCCCTACTTTATCAAATGCTACGCCTGCAAATTGTGCCCAAAAATTCTTTTGGCAACACTTTACATGGTAGTTTGATCCAACTAGATTTCATTACTTAATTTATACTCTCAGCTTGGATTTTCTAAATTTAAATTTTATGCACATAAACTATGAGACTTTTTGGATTGCGTAACCATGTATTTAATATTTGATGCTTTCATTTATTTGAATCCCTCCAACCTTACAGTACTCATATGATATTATATACTTGGAGATGACATAGAGATACAATATTTTCACATTAATAGCAGGCTATAACAAACAGTGCATCTTTGTTTGTCTCAAATTTCAGTCTCGGAAGGCAAAGCTATTGAAGAAAACAAAGAAAATACTAATGGGGAACTTAAGGTGCAGAAACCTTCAGAAGTTTCTGCTGGTCTGAAAAAGAAAAACTCACATGCCCCAATAATTAATGGGGATGTCAAGCTTACAAAATGAGTTACACAAATAGAAGATGATATGAAGGATGTTAAACCCGCCATGTATCAGAAAAGAAACTTGTAGCTAAGGGGAGTAAATGGGTTTTTTAGTAGATGCTAGTTTCAATTGTTTAATGTGTTTAAAACATTTTTATGATACATACATTAAAATTTGTTAAGTTCATTGCTAGGATGAATGTTTGAGCAATTTTCTTTATAGTTAATGTAGTACATGATATATCTATATACTTTGGAAATTCATAGCAAGTGTACTCGTTTGAAATCTTTTTTTTGTTATTTGTTAGTTGAAAAATATATGATAATAGCATGTGTGGTAATAAATGTGATTATTAGATATATCTAAATTTGTAATTTTATAACAAAGACAATACTTTATAAGGGTTGTTGCAGAAGGCTACGCAAGAAAAGTGTGGCATATACGGTATCAAAGGCACGGTTTAGAAGTGTTGTTGTAGGACATGCAAAGTGTTGCTAGAAGGGTATGTACGAAGCATGACCTTTGTATCATATAGGCCACACGTGTGAAGTGTGGCTTCTAAAGAAACACTTAAAAGTATGGCCTTAGAGAAACGGTTATGCTAGTTTAGGCCACCCCTAAAAAGTGTTGCCTAAAGTTGAAAAGTGTGGCCTTTCGTAACGACCAGGCCGGTCGTTTTGAGATTAATAGCCCTGATTCCCTATTTTGGATTCCCGCGTATCTTCTTTTGCTTATGTGACTTGCCTGGAGGTTTTGTTTGTGGTTTCGGAGTGAATTGGGACACTTAGTCCCTAAAGCCGAAGCTTAAGTTCTTAGATTATGACCGTAGTTGGAACTGTATAAACACGACACCAGAATGGAGTTCTGTCAGTTCTGTTAGCTCCGTTGGGTGACTTTGGACTTAGGAGCGTGTCCGGATTGTATTTTGGAGGCATGTAGCTAAATTAGGCTTGAAGTGGCAAAAGTTGAATTTTTGAGAAGTTTGACCAGAAGTGGACTTTTTTATATCAGGGTCGAATTTCAATTCCAGAAGTTGCAGTAGGTTTGTAATGTCGCATATGACTTTTGTGCAAATTTGAGTTCAATCGGATGCGATTTGATAGGTTTCGACATTAGTTGTAGAAGTTTGGTGTTTCAAAGTTTATTAAGTTTGAATTGGATGGCTATTCATGTTTTTAGCGTTGTTTGTTGTGACTTGAGGGCTCGACTAAGTTCATATAATGTTTTAGGACTTGTTGGTATGTTTTGTTGAGGTCCCGGGGGCCTCGGGCGAGTTTCGGATGCTTAACGGATCGAAATTTTGACTTGTATAGCTGTTGAAGTTTTTCAACTTCTTGTGTCATCGCACCTGCAGTGGGGTTGGCTGTAGGTGCAGGAACGCATGTGCGAACGAAGGATTACAGAAGTAGATTTGGGTAGCCCATTCTGGATTTGTAGGTGCGGAAAGATTTATGAAGAAGCGGCCTCGCTTCTGCGGTGGGAATATGCACAAGAGCGTTGAGGTCGCAGGTGTGGCTCCATGGTCGTAGGAGTGCATCCGCAGGTGCGGCCCTCCTCTTGCAGGTGTAGATCTTGGGGACTTAAGTCAAGTCTGCACATGCGATGGAATTTCCGCAGGTGAGGCGTCGCAGGTGCGACTGGAAGCCCACATATGCAAAATCGCTGGGCAGAAAAGGGCCAAGTTAGAGAGTTTTATCCCATTTTCAATTTTGAGAATTTGAGAGCTCGAATTGA
>AWOL01S0017372.1:50143-63715 GCA_000715115.1 Nicotiana otophora
AAACCAACCAAATATACATACAAGGCCCTCAAGCCCAACGTACTGCACTAACTGACAGGATATGTCTACAAGCCTCTACTGATGGATATACTATGATCGGAACAGCTTCCCGACCTACTCATAACATATATACATATATACACAAGATGTACATAAAGCTCTAGACTCGGCAACTCCGAAAGGCATGCACCTTACCGATCAAGCTGAACTCGGGCAACACTTAATGAGGAGGTCTACTTGCCTGTCTATCCGAACCTGCATGCGTGAAATGCAGTGCCCCCAGAAAAGGAACGTCAGTACGAAATAATGTACTGAGTATGTAAGGAAATATATTGAAACTTGAAACTGAACTGATAATATAATAATTGGAAGTAACTGGGAGTCAACGATAATCTAAAGATATGCTCACCTACTGATACTGACTCAACTCTCTCAATATAGTAAGTAAAATAGATGTCTGGCCCTATAAGGCTTGGTATATACATATATAACTGCTCTGCTGTAGTAGGCTCGCTCATAGGTGCTCGGCCATACTAGGCTCTGTATCTCGGCCAATTGGGCTCGCTCATAGGCGCCCCGCCACAGTAGGCTCAGTATATAACTTACCATCTGATGAGAGGTTGCCCAATAGGGGCCTGCCCATCGATTATAGCTCGATGGTAATGAAAATACTATCATACTGTATATATAGACTCTTTGCTCTCTTGACTGAGAGGAGGGAATACTCAATTGAATATTGTACTTACAAGACTAGTAAAAATATACGTAAATTCCGGGACATGAATTCTTTCTTTATACCTTGTTATCAAACTTGTATAATTACGAGATCATGCAAAATGTAGGAAGAGCTTAGCCTTAACATACCTGAGACGATTCTCTTGACAATATCCCTAATATACGTCAATTGCAACAAATCACGTATCGGTGAGATAGGAGTAGGGAAAACTTCATATGATATTCTTGCCAAAGATTGCACCATACTCCTTTAGAATCACAAAATCCTGTTGCTATAATATTACGTAGTCTCGTATGAATTTTATGGCTTTCATCCGATAGCTTAGAAAACATAAGCACCTCACTTTCATCCCATTTTCACAACTCTTTCTAATTCCAATTTCTTACAGCGACCCCAACTATAATCTGGCAGCTTGAATTTACCGTGAACATCGTTAGGACCAATGAATGTGATATTAGTTTATTTGAGATACTTAAGAAGATAATCTAGGACTTGAACTTGTTTATCCAAAGCTAAACGTATGATATACTACGGGTGTGTCATGTGTATGAAACTTAAATTGACACCTTTCCTTTCAAATTATGAGTCACTTCATATATTTCAAAGGGCTGCCACGTTTTTATGCATTAGTCTTTATCCAAAGACTTCAATTAATCCGCCCTCAATTATTAATTAACTAGGTAAAGTCCCATTACCAATAATTAACCAATTACCCACACCTTCCACATACCGTATACACCTTACTATCATAGTCATGTGGTACCTTGTATGGCACAAGTCCATAAAGACCTAGTATTGTAGTTCGGGTCGTATTTTATCCCAACATGTCAAACTTGGACGAAAATTCATTTTCTTTGACTTGCTTCCCCTCTCACCTTCACAAATTTACTCATCACTTGTTTGAAATAACATGATTCTTATAATCTCAAAATAATCCCATTCCCAAACTTACGTCGTTTAACTTACGATGCAACTTTAACATACAAAAATGCGGGATGTAACAGTCCGCTCGAAAAGTTGGTAGTGGGCCCCACATCTCGTAAGCCGATGAAACTTACGAAATCCGACAATCCATTCAATTATGAGTTCAACCATACTAATTTCATTCAAATCCGACTCTGAATCGGTATTCAAATCGCAAATTTTTTTTTTTTAAATTTTAGACATTTCTTCCGATTTCTTCTTGAAAAATCCAAAATCTAACGCCGAATATAAAGATTAATCCATGAAATATAATCACAAATGATTCAAGAATGCTTACCCCAAGTTTTGTGGTGAAATTCCTCTCCAAAATCGCTAAATCCCGAGGTTCCCAACTACAAATATGAAATAATGGCTCAAAGTTCCGAAATAAATGACTTATAACACTTCCCCGACTTCCTTCTTCGCGTTCGCGAGCCTCCCATCGGGTTCACGATGAACAAAATTCTCAGAAGCCATTTTTAAACTCTTCTCAAACAACCTCTAGTATAATGTTCATAACGTTTTGTACATCACTCCAAATCACAATTGGTTTGACTTTATGGAAACCAGACATCAAGGGCTATAACTTGCATATGTTGATCATATCCCAATTCTTTGTAGAGTGTGAGATATAAGCTTCCATAGTCAGCCATGTGCAACACAGATTTCCAAACTCTTCCAGGACAGCCTGTAGTTTATCCACCATAACTATTTGTACCCAACTCCAAATGACAAATGGTTTACCTTTTTACAAACTAAACACCAAGGTCTACAATATTTATTTTTGGATCATCTCTAGATTTGTTATAGATTGTCAGATACAAGCTTCTAAAGTCGGACGACGGACAACAGAAATTCCTTCTTCTTAAACGCGAGATCCTCTTCGCGAATGCGAAGAACAAAGTCCCATCAGTGAAATCCTTCTTCGCGAACGTGAGAGGATCCTCGAGAACGCGAAGAACAATACTAGAACCAGCAACCAGCAATATCAAAACACCTAAACTTGGTCCGGTACCATCCGGAATCACACCCGAGGCCCCCAGGAACCCGTCCAATCACACCAACCTATCCCAAAACACGACACGAACTTACTCGAGGACATAAATCGCATCAAACAACATCGAACCCATGAATTGCACATCGATTCAAGACTAAAAAATTATTGAACTTCTAACTTTCACATCCGATGCCGAAACCTATCAAATCAAGTTCGTTTGACCTCAAATTTTGCACACAAGTCATAATTGACATTACGGACCTACTCCTACTTGTGAAATTTGAATCCGACCCCGATATCAAAAAGTCCACTCCCAGTCAAACTTCCCAAAAACCTTCAAATTTCCACCTTTCGCTAAATGACTCTGAAACCACCTACATACCTCCAAATCAACATCCGGACACGCCTCTAAGACCAGAATCACCATACAAAGCTATTCTCGGACTCGGAATCCCAGATGGACATCGATAATATTGAAATACACTTCAACCCAAATTTATTAAATCCTTCCCAAAATGCCAACTTCCACAATAGGCGTCGACACGCTCCCGAGTCGTCCGAAACCCGATCCGGCCATACGCTCAAGTCTAAAATCATCATACGAACCCGTTGGAACCTTCCAATCTGATTCCATATTCGTTCACCCAAAAGTCAAAGTTTGGTTAACTCTTCCAACTTAAAGCTTCCAAATTTAGAATTGTCTATCCAAACAAACTCCAAACATCCCCAAATTAAATTCCGACCATATGTACAACTCATAACACCTGAAGCGAATCTACTCAAGCCTCAAACCGCCGAATGACGCATCAGGGCTCAAAATGAGCGGTCGGGTTGTTACATTCTCTCACACTTAAACATACATTCGTCCTCAAACGTGTTAAGGACTGCCCCTGAGTTGTCCAAAATCATTGTTAATACCTTGTGCACCTACCCGTGCCACCACATTCCGGTTGGATACATTAGGTCGAGCCAGACTAAAAACTCTCCCTATAACTTTAGTTAACAAGCTTTAGAAAAACCAAGTTCCTATTTCTGAATTCCTTTATAAGACCTGACTCTAACACACAAACACCATACCAATCACCATGCATTGTACCAAAACATGATTGTGCACTTGTGCTGAAATCACCCCATGCACTACATAAGTCGGTTGCCTATAATAACATTTTCCGACCCGAATAGCTTTAAATGTTCATGAATCTGTGCCCATAATACACCCCATAACACATATAAGCCCTGCTCCAATACTCGAAATGCTTCCACGATGAAGGAGATAAGTAGAAATTCATAACCACTTGCCGAATTAAGAAATCAAGGAGTCTCTCTTCCTAACAAGGACCATTACCTCATTCTGAACTAAATAACGATATTTGTTCTTTAATATACCTTATGTAAATCTGATTGCACTAATTATTTGGTCAAATAGTCTCGTCTCACCCAGTATAAGCTACATAGGCAAAAATCCACCTCATACACTGACCAAGATCTCGTATGACGCCAATAATGCGCTAACAAGTACAAACTCGAATGCGATACATAAGGAAAAATGAACTCTAGAATGGAACTTCCCAGCACGTGTAATGAATAAAATGCTCGAACAGACGCTATGAACTCTCCTCAGAGAATGAGAAACCATATAAACAGAAACAAATATACGCAACCGTACTCAACATTTCACAGTTGTAGCGTGCAACTCGATACATCATGACACTATTGTGGTATGTAACCTGATCCAAACATTAAATACCCGAATATCAACCACAAGCACACCAAGTGTATAATACAAATACCGGGGAGACGAATAGCGCCACATACTATGGAACACAAACACAACTAAGGTGCGATAATGCCTCGCATCTCGAGAGCCATCCTGCTCATATTACACTACAAACTCCAAGGAACCTCACACCAATTCTGATCATATCCTACTGAGCCAATATCCTTCCAAAGATTGACAATAACCTTTTTCCATGAGACACAAATGTCGTGCCCCCTTTTTCTTCTTCGCAAAAGCGGAGTTTCGATGTGTGACAACTCTTTTAAATGGAAGATAGGTATTAAAAGAGAAGAGTCACCACCTAACGATTTTAAGGTGCGTTAGGGGACCTATTGTGCAAATAACTCGGTTTGACTAGTCAACATCACCAAAGATTGGGTGAGGGCTCAAATTACCTCAAAGAGAAGGTATTAGGCACTCTTCGAGGTCCACAACTGTGGGTCTCGACCGAAGTTAGAACTATGTGGATTATCTAATTAGACTAGGTAATCAAATAAACAAAGAGAATATAAAGGTTGTAGATATTCATTATAATAAAATTGGTACAAATCTTAAGGACTACAAGGACACAACTACAATGTTTAAACTACTAAATGTAGATATCAAATATATAAAAGAAGGGGGGGTGGGAACCTAAGTTTTTTAGCCTAAAGGATCACCCCGTGCAACATAAATAATACTTCGCAACTCCCTTAAGTTAGAGGTTGCTCTTATTATTCAGCAGGCATAGACTATCATCTCCTGCTACCCAATTACTATGTTAAAGTTGTTTATGTAAAAGCACTCTAATTCAATTCTAAATTGTACCCTTCTTGTGCACTACATGTCCTATGCCTATGGCCCAGGAGGCTTTGGACCTATTATTTGGATCGTTATAGACTTTACTTATAGTGCTCAAAAATGATAAATCTAAGCGACAATCCAAACATGTAGGACTGCACATAAAGACAATAAATGGCTCAGGTTGGCCTCCACACGTAAGCAACAAGTGTACGCGAGCAAGTTCAAATTATAGGCAGTAGACAAATTTTAGAATTAAGACGCATTAGAGTCCTTAAGTCCTATAGACATGCTCCTATGTGATTTTGATTTTTCAAGCGTACAGGCAGTGTTGTTTTTCTGGAACAACGAATTTGCAAATTATAGGTATTATAAATCCTATAGGCATTATCTCTAAATTGTTTGCGCAATGAGGCAATAAAACCGTTTAAAGCTTAAAAATTATCCGTGTTTGATATTATTGGCATACTTTCCAGGCGAGTAATAGTATCCTATAGGTATGATTTCTAAGAGTTGGCAATTGAAACCTATTCTATAACACGTCATCCCTATAGGCATATTTTCTAGGTGAGCAATATAATAGAAACAACAATAACAGTAGCTAATTAATCAATTAAGGTCCTATAGACATGATATCTAGATGAGGATCATAAGTTACTATAATAATACGGGCATGTTATCTAGTAAATATACCGCAGTTGCACAAATTGAAGGAGTGGACACCTGATTCCTATAGGCATGTTGTCTAATAACGCACAACAGTAAACATAGTAAAACATGTTGAGTGCGTGTGTGATTCCCTATACGCATGGTTTCTACTAGTGCACATGAAAAACCAAATAGCATATATGGCAGGTTGGATAGAATAACATGTAGGTCACATAAACCCTATAGGCATGTTCTCTACCCTTTTATGCAAATATTAGAATATACCCATTTCCCCAATTTCACTAACACCCCAATTGTTTGTTAACAAATTATTACAGGCCCAATTAATCAACATAAGTAAATACTATACATGAGAAAATTGCAGGCCTAAGAGCATGCCCCGAAAGGAAAATTAAGAAGACCTAGCACTGCCTGGGCCTTCCACAAGCTCAACCTTCTACGAATAGCAGGCCCAGATGCGAATTCAGCTCAAAGAACTAGAGGGTGTCAATTATACAGCCCGAGTCCTGGTTTTGGAACCATGTTAGAACCCAGATGGAGTCTTACTTACCCAACAATTGGGAGTTGATGATTTGACAAATACACATAGCAATAATGTATAAAATTCTTGACCTACTAACAACGAATAAGTGATAGAATTTGAAGAAATGCATTTTGTATTTTAGAAGCAGAGATAGCAGGATTGATTAAATAAAATACATACAAGTTAAGAGGATCAATAAAGCTTAGGTCTCTCATGGCAAGTTGATATAACAATACTGACATTCCAGATTCGATCAATTAGTAGGAGAAAGTATATTGAGCAGCAGAACACATTGAGAGAGTTAGGGGAATCGGGTTTTCTGAGGTATCAAGGATAATATGTGTTCTTCACTAGAGTTTAAGATAGTATGAGATCCATATTAGTTCTGACCAGTTTGCAGAGAACAGTCGATTAAACACAAGACTCAGTAATTCATTCAAAGTAAAGGAATGGTCTCATAAGAGTTTTAGCGTAGTACCCAATGCAAGGCATGAAAAGGATTCTATAACTAACAACAGGTTGTCAGTTTCATTAAACGAACATCTACAATAGGCATGCATTGAAACTCAAAACTCAAACATGTTCAGATACTAATAAAAACATAGAGGTATGGTACTGATTCCAGAGGAAAACAAGGAAATTCAACATAGAAGTGCAGGATATAGTGAAGAACACATATTATCCTAATGCAAACTAAGAACAAACTGGAATCTATCACATGTACTAATATGCATTCAACTATCAAAGAATACAGAATGATAGGGGAGAATCATAGCAGCGCAGTATCAAGGATTCAATACTAACAAAGGAACTAAATCATGCTCACGGAATTTTAAACATCCTAGAACACACGGAGATATAAAGAAGGAAAAATGCTGAACATTACAAGAGTAAAAGGCACTAACCAGTAGTAAAATTAGATGAGCAAAGGAATAAAGATTTTAGAATACTGGTAGCAAGAACCCCAAATCTCCAATGCTTCAGGTTCACAAGAGCCTCGTAAGGGCCCCGAGCAGTGCTTGCACCGGAGAAGGTTGATAATATTATGGCCTTGGCTTTCAGCCGGCCAAAGAGAGAAGTGTTTCAGAGAAGATGAATGAGTGACGAAAATATATTGAGTGCAATAGTCGTGAAAATGTTTCGGTACTCTAAAGGGAAATTGGGGAGGGGTTTATATTGTAGTAGAAATCAAGCAATCAAACAAGGAAATATTGTAGAATCAAACATAAATAAGGAAATAATAATATTCATAATCAATTTAATCGGATTAGGAGAAAAATTTTGTAAACCCTAGTTCATGATGGAGAACCAAAGAATGGTCAAAAATCTCACTGACTCGAACCCGTACGACCTTGCCATGATGCATATGGACAAACTATCATCCAAATACCAAAGGGTAAAGCTGATCTCCCTTGCTTAAGAGATTGATATTTGCCATAAATGGGGAAAATACTAAGTAATACCATAAAGAAGTAACCAGTAACGAAGGAACATAATTATGGTAAGTAAATAACGGGTGAATCCCATTGTTAACGGGATTAGGAGAGGGATTGGTAAATGGCGGCGATTAGGGTTTCTCAGAGAGAAAGGGGGGAAAATTGAGGGGTTCAAATGCGACAGGAATGGGAAAATGGGGTTAGGGTTAGGGTGATGGGATATAAGGAAGGTGGGGAAATTATTGTGGGTCGTTGATCATTTGATATCAACAGCCAGGATTGAAATGGGAGTGGGGCGGGTTCAAAAAGGATCGCGACCGGATCTTTTATAAGGGTTGTTTGGTTTGGGCTGCTGAATGGTGTAATGTAGATGGGCGAGATGCTTTGGGCCTGGTTTTGGTCTGAAATTAGACTAAAATTGGGCTAGGAGTTAAATACACAAAATTATTTTAATAAAAATAATTAATAAAATATTACTTATGCAATAAAATGATTAAAATAATAACTTAACATTTATAAAACATAAAAAATGCTATTGTAGTATAAATACTGTAATGCTTGTAATTATGCATAAGTTCAAGAGTCTAAGTGTACCCATCCTATGGCATTTGTTCTTCTTCTGAACTCTCATTCCACTACCATAACATATTTCAAGAGTCATCTAACATGTCCCCAAGTGGTGCTTCTTACAAATATAGCATTCCGGCTTAATGGAACAAACAAAACTCTTTCGTTTCATAGGTGTTCTCACCGCATGATCTGGTGGTGTGGTCACATTAATAGAGATGAGGATATTTTCTCCTAGCAACTGGTTCTTTCATCCCCTCCTCGCTAGCTCAAACTCCTGCATTGCTTGCCTACGGAGCCTCTAAGTGTAACATAAGTGAAGAATGGAAGTGTCGGCAACAATCAATGATATCCAATTTCCAAGTTAAGACATATTAATTTCAAAAATACGAAGATAATATTATTTTTGGTTGGGAGATCTTTAGCACCAATATACTATTGTTCATAATATCACTGTTCACAATACCAATGTTCACAATACTAATACCACCGTACTGTTAGCACATAGTCCGATCATGACCCGATCGGCTAGGCCATCTCATCCGAGACATCAACCACAATCACAATTTCAATTATAATTTCAAGCACAATCACCACTATGTGTGTGGCATGGTGTATGATCACGACCCGATTGGCTAGGCCATCTCATCCGAGACATCAACCACAATCACAATTTCAATTATAATTTCAAGCACAATCACCACTATGTGTGTGGCATGGTGTATGATCACGACCCGATTGGCTAGGCCATCTCATCCGAGACATCAACCACAATCACAATTTCAATTATAATTTCAAGCACAATCACCACTATGTGTGTGGCATGGTGTATGATCACGACCCGATTGGCTAGGCCATCTCACCACAATACTGTGTGGATCGACATCATCCTTACTATCAATAATCTCATCCCAACTAAGGGAAAATAATTTTATCACATCCATCTCATCCCAAATAAGGGGAATAATAACAATCCACTCCTACACCAGCACGTGAAGTTTCGGGTGTTAGGTTATTTTAACCTACCCTTCCCTGGTGACTATCGATACTCCCAAAAATATTTTTTGTTTGCACATAAAGATAACATAAATACAAATATATTTACTTCATCATCTTTAACATTGTATAAATCTCCATTAGTACTTTCAACCAATCACAACAGCAATATTCCCTTGGCTCTTTTGGCCATTCACAAGATTCATTATTCAAGGCACGGTGGTCGTATTTCTGATATTCCACACTTCTATTCCATACCTCTCATGTATCATCATCATAAATATCAACACATATAATATTTCGGAAATCACAACTTTAAGTTCATTAGTAATGAAGACTTTAAACACAATGGATTTCTTTCCACAAAATGGAGTAAAATGGTTGGCAATCGAAGCACAAGTTAAAATTATAAATGAGTAACACATCATTTACTATTGAAACACTTATCCGCAAAAAGGGCAATACACAATTGCTACCCAAGAATATGTAAGAAGACAAAACACATTGAGACTACTTACAAAGCATAACATTAGTTAAATCCGCCACATATGGGCATCCTCAATCCACTTATGTAACTTCCAACCATCTTTATAGATTATCAACAATAAGACATTTCCAATCATGAGTTTAGATAAACATATGAGCAATTAAGAGTCTTAAGCATATTGAGTTTTTCTCACATAGTTTGGCATACTAGCTTTCATTTGAAACACGACTCAAAGCCATAACATTTTAACACACATATCATTCTTGAACACATTCCCGAAGGATAACATAATGTGATAGGAACATTCAGAACACATTTTGAATACATAATTCTCGACACTTTGCTTACTCAGGACGATTGAATTTATTGGGAATAACCCAGAACATGAAAATAAGGAACTTGAACCAACCATACATGAAACTTACGGGAACATCATGGAATTCAATTCTAAGAGAGTAGTTCAGCCAACATACCTTGCTTTGAACTTTCCTTAAATTACTACAATGTTCTGAAAATCCTTGCAACTTCAATCTAATTAGAAACATAACAAAAGTGAACCATAATTAGGAAGATATTCTTGGTCTCAGCTCATTCGAGCATTTTATAAAACACTAGGTGTGCCAATTGGTTACAACGTTCTTCCACAATATTTATTTCACTTCACAACCCAATCCTTACTTATTTGAGTGCAACAATCTTCCCACAAACCTTATTAGTACATGCATGTATAAATAATACTCTTACACCTAAGAATCATACTCCATATAACCCATCTTTTACCCCAAACTCGAAATTGAAGATTAGGGTTAAATCCTTACCTCTTGAGTGAAGATCTTGTGAGATTTCCTTGTTGGATTTCAAAGATTGGACAAGAGCTTGATGAATAAAGCACTTAAGCTTCTTCCTCTCTCTAGAACACTCTTACTTCTCTCTAAAAATATCAGGTTTTTGTCTTTAAAATGAGCCACAAAGGCTATTTATCAAAATGGGATCGGGTTATAAAAACAGGAAAATGAACTCTTCGAACTCAGAACTGCGGTCGAAGAATGGACTGCAGAACGGGTATGCGGTCCACACAATGGACCGCAAAACTGGTGCCCAGAACTAGGCTAAACTGGTTAGTTTTGCGACCATTCTGCGGTCACAGAATTGGCCACAGAATCACATTCTACCAACCTTTGGTAATTTTGTCATAACTTCTTGTAGGAGTGTCCAAATAACGAACGGTTTGAGGTGTTCATCACATAACCCCTTATATATATGTAGATATGATTTCCCAAAGTTTGGTCTTGTGCGTAATCATTTGGAACTTTAGTCTATCATGTAATTTCCAACTTGACTTCGACTTAGGGATCTCCTTAGAACCCGCATCACCTATAATATGCCTCGTACACTTATTATCATATCAAATTGATATCCATCATATTAATAGTCATCCTCTGCACACAAAATAATATAATTAGCACACATCAACTTTCTTAAATAGCACTTACGTACTTCAAAAATTTTCGGGGTGCTATATAACAACCCAAACCTATAACCGTTTATGCTTAGCTATCAAACCCATCAACTCATATCTCATGAACTTAGAGTCTATACTCATTAATCCAATGCTATAATCAATTAGAGGGTGAATGTTCAAAAATCTTGAATTCGAGTTCTAGTGTTTCTTTTCTCGACAACAATGTATCAATCGAATACCTAATGATTTGAATGGTTTACCCATATTAATAAGGTGTTGGTGAATTGAAATAAACTTACAATCAACATTAGAATTTATCGTGGATGATGGAGAGACATTGGAGGAAGTTGGGTTCTTAAGATATTCCCTTTCCATAGAAAATTTATGGGTATGGGTATAAGAAACAAGGTGGGGCTTTAAAAAGGACCCTTCACGTGTACGCCCATGCAGCTGAGGGCCCAACCGCGCACCTGAATGTGCAGCAAGGGTGGTGGCACTACAACAAGTTCATTTCCATGTACGTGATGGCTGAGTGCGTAGCTGAGCATGCATACTCTGCATTGTCCAGTGAAAAACATGTAAATTATTACACGGAGATCCATTCGGGCATTTCAAACGACAACAACTTTAGTGTTTTATGTTTTCTTGAGTTCCTAACAGATTTTCACTTGATCGGGCTGGAAGACAGACCTTCCATAAACTTTGTCGATTTTATTAAATCTTATGCATGTCACTTTGTGTACTCATTTTACACATACATGCCTAATTCGAGGAAGGGAATATCTTTGGGAAGAGAATATACTTGGGAGGAAGAGAAGTGACATGAGAACTTCTGGGTATCTGGGAACAAAGTGATCAGTGTTTGTGAGGTTTATTTGTTCTCTTAAAGACACCATCTCTTTCTGCTTCTACTGGAAGAAATGGAAAAGAGAAGTACCCGGTGGACAAATATTGTACTGCAAGCTTGCTAACTTGTGCTCAAAGGCTTTGATGAGTTCTGCATGCTGAGAAGGCTTCTCTACAACCTATTCAACATTTTTCTCAATATTTTTCCACTTTGCTAAGTATTTTATTGTGAGCGTGTGCAATATTTTTAAAAGTGCTATCTATGTTGTTAAAGATTCTATTTTGGGGATTTGAAAGGTGATATAAAGTCAGATTTGAGTAATTCCTGTATTGTTGGACTTGTTATCAAATAGGTGTTCGCATGTTATAACTTTGGACGAGTTCGAGAGGCCAGCACGGGGTTGACCTTTTGAGTTGACTTTGTGTTTCTTTTTAAAGATTGTAACTTTATTGTTTGGAATAGCTTCCTATAGTTTGTATTTATGGTATGAAGTTGTTTTGGCTAGANCTGAGTGCATAGCTGAGCATGCATACTCTGCATTGTCCAGTGAAAAACATGTAAATTATTACACGGAGATCCATTCGGGCATTTCAAACGACAACAACTTTAGTGTTTTATGTTTTCTTGAGTTCCTAACAGATTTTCATTTGATTAGGCTGGAAGACAGACCTTCCATAAACTTTGTCGATTTTATTAAATCTTATGCATGTCACTTTGTGTACTCATTTTACACATACATGCCTAATTCGAGGAAGGGAATATCTTTGGGAAGAGAATATACTTGGGAGGAAGAGAAGTGACATGAGAACTTCTGGGTATCTGGGAACAAAGTGATCAGTGTTTGTGAGGTTTATTTGTTCTCTTAAAGACACCATCTCTTTCTGCTTCTACTGGAAGAAATGGAAAAGAGAAGTACCCGGTGGACAAATATTGTACTGCAAGCTTGCTAACTTGTGCTCAAAGGCTTTGATGAGTTCTGCATGCTGAGAAGGCTTCTCTACAACCTATTCAACATTTTTCTCAATATTTTTCCACTTTGCTAAGTATTTTATTGTGAGCGTGTGCAATATTTTTAAAAGTGCTATCTATGTTGTTAAAGATTCTATTTTGGGGATTTGAAAGGTGATATAAAGTCAGATTTGAGTAATTCCTGTATTGTTGGACTTGTTATCAAATAGGTGTTCGCATGTTATAACTTTGGACGAGTTCGAGAGGCCAGCACGGGGTTGACCTTTTGAGTTGACTTTGTGTTTCTTTTTAAAGATTGTAACTTTATTGTTTGGAATAGCTTCCTATAGTTTGTATTTATGGTATGAAGTTGTTTTGGCTAGA
>AWOL01S0017374.1:3748-15805 GCA_000715115.1 Nicotiana otophora
TTTAATTAAGGATAAGCAATTACAGAAAAGATAGCATGGCAATAAAGAGGCAATATCTTCAATTAAGGCACATAAGAGTTTAATTGGCAACAAGGGTAAAACATGAATCAATTAATTCCAAATACGACATGTAAGGGTAAAATTAGTAAATGAGGGATTTAACATGCTAAAACAACTTCACATTTAATTAACATAAGAACCTAAGAGCACTAAATGGTCAAATTTACACAAATAAGCTCGAGTACGTACTCGTCACCTCACGTACACGGCCTTCACATGACACAATTAGCACAAATGACTCAAATCCTAAGGGGTAGTTTCCCCCATACACATTTAAGCAAGATACTTACCTCAAAGAAGCTAGACTGTTACTCTAAGATGTCAATCTCGAGTGGAACAACCTCTTGACGGCTCAAATCTAGCCAAAAAAAACTTCAAATCATAAACATAACTCATAGGAAATGATTCCGGATAATAAAGCTTCAATCTTTAAAAAAAACTAAAAAGTCAACCCAAAAATCAACCTCGGGCCCACCCATTCAATTACGAGTTCAACCATACTAATTGCATCCAATTCCGACTCTGAATCAATGTTCAAAACCCAATTATTCTCTACAGAAAACATTTTTGATAAAAATTCCCAATTCTCCAATCAAAACAAAATTAATTCAAAACTGAACTTCTGTAAACATATTAAAATACAATAATTATAGTTTGATACTAACCCCCATGAAAATAAGAGAAGAACGCCACAAAGATCACCTCAATCGGAGCTCTAGAACTCAAGATATGCTCAAAATACTAACTAAACGCAGTCATATGTTTTTAATACACAGGGAATTTCGCTTCCGCGACCAAAACTCCGCACATGCGGTCTCCCGGCTGTAACTTCTACATATGTGGACCATATTTCGCACCTGCGGGGTTTCAGATGCAGACCCAACTTCGCATCTGCAAAGCACCAGCACCGGCTCTCTTCGCTGACACTAAAATGAGCATAACTCGCTCATAAGATGTCCAGATTCAACAATTGTTTTGCTATGGCTCCGTAATTACGATACAGATCTAATGCTTCAATGAAAACAGCAATTGGAGGTCATTTTCTTAGTGTGGTAGCATTTATGCTTGAAGAAACGATGTCGAAACATCAAAAACGAGCGCAACACAACCCAAACCTATCCGAAACTCATCCGAGCCCCTCGGGACATGCTCGAGGCCTTAAATCACATCAAACAATATCATAAATACGAATCGCACCTCAAATCAAACTTAATAAACTTATGAACTTTTAACTTCTACAACTCGCGCCGAAACATATCAAATCAACCCGGAATGACGTCAAATTTTGCATCCATGTCTCAAATGACGTAACATAGCTAATCCAACTCTATGAATTGTAATCCGAGCCCCATATCAATAAAATCAAATCTCGGTCAAACCTCTTAACCTTCCAAAACTTCAACTTTCCATTGTTTGCCAAAATTCTTCAAATTATACTACGGCCCTCCAAATCCAAATCCGGACGCACGACTAAGTCCAGAATCACCATAAGAAGCTATTGGAATCATCAAAATGCCATTTCAGAGTCGTCTATACAAAAGTCAAACTCCGGTGAACTCTTACCATTTAAGCTTCTAAAACAAGAATCCTTCTTCCAAATTGATCCCGAATCATCCGAAATCCGAACTCCACCACATACGCTAGTCATAATACATAATACAAAGTTGCTTGAGACCTTAAGCCGGCGAACGGGATACTAATTCTCAAAACAATCGGTCGGATCGTTACCTTCTCCCCTTCTTAAATGAACATTCGACCTCGACCGTGCCAAGAATTGTTATGAAATCATCAATCACTGAGTGAACAAACCATACATACACCCGCGGGTGACCCCACGTCACCCCAAATCTAGTAAGCCCGATAACACCACCTCAACTAAAGGTTTTTCCTTCCACCAATACCAGTAGGCCTTAGAACCAAATTTCTCACGATCCGATTATTTCCACAAGACTTGATTCCTACATCAACACACGGTATCAGCCTCAACCAGCAGCAATAACCTATGTATACACTCACAAGATAGAAACACATGACCTATACAGTACACATATGTCGATAACAACATTTCTAATCACAATAGTCGTCCATACTCAAATCCATCACCGTCAATTAACCTCATATCAGCTAGAACCCTAATCCAAACCTCCATAACACCGACAAGGATGCAAGAAGCACGAAGATGCCATGATTATTCACTCAAATAAAAAAGTCACACCCAACACCAGTTGGGCACACACCTCGCAAGCTAAACTTCAATAAGCACAACGTGAATATGACTGAATATATGAGGGAACACATGAAAGAACTATCAAACAAGCCCGACCGTCACAACTCCCTATCCGTAGTATACTACAAATTAATTCCACAAGGAAGAATCAAAGTATACGAACAACTCACAAGGATCTCAACCTAATATAACTTCGTAGCGGCATGCAACCCGGCCCAAACATAACAAACCTCATGGAAATGCGAGGATCCCATCCTCATCTCTGAATCACAAGTAGATTACACATCATACCAACCAAAACCTTCCTCCAATTCAATTTTCGCTAGCATGGTCACAACACATGATGAACTCCCACACCGGTAGAGTATCTAATTCACAAATCATAACCAACCACCCAGAAATCACATCAAAACCTACCGTAATGGGTAACAGAAAGTCATTCCTATTCTTATAGCTCTCAATAAAGAATAAAACAAAATGATGGACACGGGCTACCACTATAGAATCTCCCAATACCGGTAAACACATATGTAGAATCTAAAATACAACTGAATGATGCTCCTCTATAACAAATCAAAACCATACTTGTACGACATAATCCGGTGCAGTGGCCTCATCCCTACCTTAGAAAGTACATCAACGAACCGAGCCCCCCCTCTTTGATGCCTTATACCCGCCTGACCTGCTCCCCAAGCTAGCGGTGCAGTGATAGCAACAACTCAAGCAGAACGCATAGCCTGGATACCCCGTCGTGACACATCTGTTCGGAGTATGGGACAATCTCTCACCATATGGCTAGTATCTCCACACTCAAAGCAGCCTCTCCGCTGGTGTGGCTATGGAAGATGTCTGGCATAGGCACTCTGAGACCCATGGATATCTGAAGCACCGCGCAAAGCCTGAAGTGAAAACTAATAGACTGACCCACAAAACCTCTACCATGGCGTACCTTTCCTTCAAAATAGGGATTAGTAGATCCTCCCGGTCTACGAGGCCTTTTAGCCTCCCTGTCCTCTCTCTCCTAAACCCTTATGTCCTCTCCCTCCTAGTCCTGCATGCCCTCTAGTCGGCGAGCGATCTCTACCACCTTCTGAAATTGAACATCCAACTCCAACTCTTGAGCCATGCTAAAACAGATATCATGGTTAAGCCCCTCAATGAACCTGCGGACTTGCTCTCTAACTGTAGAAACCAAACAGGTGCATGTCTGGACAGATCACAGAATTTGATGGCATACTGTGACACTGACATAGTGCCCTAGAGCAACTATTCAAACTCCACGTGCCAGGCATCCACAAGAGTCGGAGGAACATATTCCATCAAGAAGAACTCTAAAAACCAATCCCATGTGAGTGAAGTTGCCTTGGCTATGCTACCCAACTCGTACATTCGCCATAACTGATATGCTGCTTCCTTAAGCTGGAACGTAGTAACAACAACCCTACTCGTCTCCAAAACACCCATAGTGCGGAGAAAACGTTGGCACTCCTCTAGGAAACCATGTGCATCATCTGAAGCCAAACCACTGAAAGTAGGAAGGTAATACTTCTTCAACCTTGCAAGTCTAAGTTGGTCTTCCTCGGATGTCGCTGCCCTAACCACAGGCTGAACTGGAAAACCTGGCTACACCAACACCACACCCGGAGCCTGACCAATGTGAGCCCGCTGCTCTAAGGTGCGGGCGGCGGGAGTTTGAGCTCATCCCCTGGTCTGTGAAGTAGTTGGTGCAGCCGGAATAAACCCCACCTGAGCCAAGTACCAAACATGCTCAGGAACTATGCTAAGGTCTCCTGATGTCCGGGGCAACAAAAGGCACCTCCAGTGCCTGTCCCCCAACAGGAGCTACTGGCAGCTCCTCAACTGTTGCTCTGATAGGTGCTCTAGCTATACCACGTACTCTTTCTCGGCCTCTGCCTCTGCCCCGGCCTCTAGCAACACTAGCTCTGGGGACATGGTCATCAGTAACTTCAGCTCTTGTCCTCACCATATGTGAGAGAATAGAATGACAAAGGCTCAAACTCCGAGTTATCTCACCCGACAAGAACCATAGCCAAATGCTAAGCTGGCTAGTGACGTTAATCTTCCCAACATGCCATAATCAAATCCGGTAGCACTTATTCTAGGTCCAATAACCTCATCTCATCCAGCATAAGCTACTTGACTAACATGCCACACCAGCACCGCCTTAATCCATATTTAGTGCAACCTGTGCACCAAATAGGAAACAACTCGAATGTACCCAATAATGGAAAGAAAGATAAATAAGAGAACCGTCCTGCAAGCTGAACAAATACAACTACAAGACCCAATTCTATGAACCCATCACACAAAGGAGGAACAATATACATGAATAAGAAAAAGGATCATATTCCAACCTACTCTAACGAGATGCATGACCAAATCTGAACACATGGCTTATATGGAATACCTCATGGCACGATGCTCTAAATTCAATAACTATATGCGCAATAACAACAAACATACGAAGCACATGACTATAACCATGGAGAAACGGATAGCACAATGTATTATCCACTCCTAATCCACACTCAACAATGAGTGGAAGAAGTCGTTGGAAGAATAGTACGCAATTTTGAGCCAGAGTCGATTTCCTAAGGGACCTAACAATGGGTGTTAGAGTCTATACTTGATGTGTGGAGATGAGACAACTTAAATACACTTCTAATCAAGTTGGTTTTGCTAATTACTTCTATAAACTATACTATCAATGATCAACTAGAGAAAAGAAATTGACTAATTATTTTTGGTTGTTTTCAAATAGGAAAAAAGGCCTAGGGATGTAACCTTCGCCTAGGTGTTCTCCTAATGAGTTAGTTATGTTAGCACTTGTTTTAGTCGTTGGGGTATATCATAGCTCTCAACTCTAAGTTACCCACTCAATACCTCCCGGTCATAGAGTGATTTTGCTTAATTTGGCTTTCTCAAGCTCAAATGGGTATCGAGCTAAATAGTTGATATGAGCTGAAGTCGGGTTTTCCCTATCTCTAATTCAAACACTTCAATTAGGCTAGTCAAATCCTTAATTGGCCCAATTTCTTGTTAGCCATGTTTTCCTAGACTAGTTCCCTCTTTCTTAAGTAAAAAGCAAGTAAAAAAGATATTAATCAATGTTTGCAACCATTAATTATAAAACTAAAGCATGAACAAGGCTAGATAACTAACATCCAATCACAAAAAAGGGTTAAATTAAATACCCATAAGGTTTACACACTAGGGTTGGGTCACAACTCTAATAAGAATCGAGCTACTCATAGTAGAGAGTGAAGAAATCAAAGAAGAAACACTAATTAAAGACATAATATAAAATTGAAATAGTAAACTATGATGTTTTTGTCCAAAAATGATCACAAATTACCCAAAATAGTATAGTACGACGGCTACTGCTAGGAAAACATCAAAACATGTCCTTAAAAAGTGATTCCCGTCAAAAATTTAATGCCCTTTAGGAGATGCTGCCACACAATTCCATGTGCAGTCCGCACATTGCTTGAGTCTACAGGTTGAGAGATTCTGCAGCCGCACAATTTGATATGTGGCTGCACTTCAGCTTCTACGGCCGCACAAATCATGTGTGGTCCGAACTTCTGGCAAGGCTTCATTCTTGGTCATTTTGCGCACTCTATGAACTTTTTGAATTATTGTCAGTGCAACCACATTCTGCGGTCGCACTTCTCTTGAATCACTTCTAGCATTCTACATAAGATTTGCAGCCGTAGAGAGAATTCTACTTTCTACACTTCTGGTCTATTGCGCCCCCTTCTTTCCTTGTGAGCCGGAACACTCCTTTTTGAGTTGGATTTCTTTATTAGATTCAAAATCTCCAACATTCCTGCAATTTACATACTTCGATTAGATTTGGGAACATAAATCAACACTTTCAGACTAAAACTAAAGTAAGAAGTTACTAAAAGGTTGTCAAAATCCACACTTATCAACTCCCCAAACTTAAGTCTTTGCTTGTCCTCTAGCAAATAGATTAGTTCCCACCTCCTCAGAGTGAAAGGTCATTTCAGCTAGTTAATGGTAAGCCACCCATACTCAGTTGGGACCAGCACTTACACACAACACTCATGCATTGTCAACAAGTTGACCATTCACATATCATGCAACTATAGTTCTAATGTGTCATTTGAGCTTCAAGAATTGACTTTACTCATCGTGTACTCTTGTTCTATCATTTAGATCATGGTCGAATCCAAACTTTTCTTCCTCTATATTCCATTTGCAAAGTTCACTATGGCTTGAGTCTACAGGTTGAGAGATTCTGCAGCCGCACAATTTGATATGTGGCTGCACTTCAGCTTCTACGGCCGCACAAATCATGTGTTGTCCGCACTTCTGGCAAGGCTTCATTCTTGGTCATTTTGTGCACTCTATGAACTTTTTGAATTATTGTCAGTGCAACCACGTTCTGCAGTTGCACTTCTCTTGAATCACTTCTGGCATTCTACATAAGATTTGCAGCCGCAGAGAGAATTCTACTTTCCGCACTTCTGGTATGTTGTGCCGCTTCTTTCCTTGTGAGCCGGAACACTCCTTTTTGAGTTGGATTTATTTATTAGATTCCAAATGTCCAACATTCTTACAATTTGCATACTTTGATTAGTTTTGGGAACATAAATCAACACTTTCGGACTACAACTAAAGTAAGAAGTTACTAAAAAGTTGTCAAAATCCAACTTGTCAACTCCCCCAAACTTAAGTCTTTGCTTGTCCTCTAGCAAATAGATTAGTTCCCACCTCCTCAAAGTGAAAGGTCGTTTCAGCGAGTCAATGGTAAGCCACCCATACTCAGTTGGGACCAGCAATTACACACAACACTCGTGCATTGTCAACAAGTTGACCATTCACATATCATGCAACTATAGTTCTAATGTGACATTTGAGCTTCAAGAATTGACTTTACTCATCGAGTACTCTTGTTCTATCATTTAGATCATGGTGGAATCCAAACTTTTCTTCCTCTAACTTCCATTTGCCAAGTTCACTATAAAGGTTAGCACTCGATCTTTAGATCAATGAAAGGTTTACTCTTCTCTCACAACAGAATGTCATAAGTGCGGCTTCAAGTACCATAGGCTTGCCCCTGGTGTACATCACCACTAATGTAAGCTTACTCGGTTCAAAATCAAGTAGGAGTTATTTCGGGTTGTAATGAAGGATTTTGGATTGGGGAAGGATACCATATGGTTAAGTGGTTATACCCTTCCTTAAGCACTCAATATTTGCATTTCTTGGCTCTCAATTACTAATTCTTAGAGGCATTCTCTTTTTCTTGGGGGCTATAGAGACTTGACATCGCTTTTTCTTGTGCATTTCATTCTTTTTCTCCCTCGATGCTCACGTTAGGGATCATTACCTCTTTTTGCATTATCAACCCTTCCTTTATTATCTTTCTTGCATTTTATCTTTTTGTTTTTTTTCTTTCTCTTTTCTTGCCTTATCTTTTCATAGAAATCATTTCTTTTGTATTTTTGGTGCCTTGTTACCTTTTTCAAATTCCTCAACTCTCTCTCATTATGCCTTAGGCCACTTATTTCATAAGAGTGTTAAGGAAGGTTCGTGTGCCAAGAGAGGATCACGATAGAACGGGTAAAGAATTATATCATGGTTATCAAATGAGAAAGGCTAGAAGCTTAAAGGGGGTTGACTAGGGATAACAATATTGGTTGGCAATAGAAATCTCAAATGGACCAAGGAAAGCCTACAATCATTTCCCAAACCAAGAAAACTCAGGATTTCCCCTTGTACCACATTCGAGAAAAGTTCCAGATCATTCGCACGGTTGGACTAGCAACGAAAGATCACCTCACCCCTCACTTAACTAAACCTTAAAAGAGGATAGAGTCGAGAGACTACAACAACCACAATCAAGTTAAAGATCTCTATGGTCCAATAAAGCACTCAATGATTACCAAAATTAACTCAAGAGTCTCAAAGTCACTAACTAGAGCTATTTTCTTTCAAAAGCCTTGTTTCAAACCATAAGCACGTAGTTAAGTGTGTTGGTACCAAATGAAGCATAAATGACTCTTTTTATGACAATGACTCGATTACGCCTTTTATTATTACTATTATTATTACCTAAACATATATAAACTGACTCACTCCCTTAAGAAGGTTGTCGCGCCATCCATCCCCGGGATGAGTCACCCGTTTCACACAAAAACTACCTTTGGAAAGAATCGTGGCATTAAGAAATGAAAGCCTTATTATTTACAAAAACATATGAAGATGCTACTAACAAAACAAGAACTAAAGTGGAAAATTAAATAAGCTAATGAACAATGACTACTAAAGATGGATAAACTACAAATAAGAAAAGAAATAGAATCTTTAAATTATTAAAGTCCAAATGTATAAAAAATGTGTCATATGTCAAATCAAATAAACTCCACCCTCCCCCCCCTCCCCCGAATAAAAGTAAGCATTGTGCCCAATGCTTAAAAATATACGAGTGAAAAGAGAGAGGGCGAAGAAAACTCCCTGTGGGTCCTTGGACATCTTAGTGTCCCCAACAACATCATTTTCCATTACGTCAACAAACTTATCATCATCATCATATCTAGGAGTGGTGGAAGTGGCAAACACCACACGCACTGCCTCAACAGTGTAAGTAGCAAGGCATGGCTCATCAGACTGGCCAGCTAGTGCAACCTATGCAGATGGTGCATATGGATCTGGGACGAACTGGTCTGGGTCAACTAACATATCAAAGGGTTGATCCCTAGCCGTCACAAGTCTGGTCACCTCCTTCCTGAGCTTGTCAACCGATCTCTTGCTTGATTGGGACTTCCTCATCTTCTTCACTTCTTTGGCTAACTCCTCAATAACCGACTTATGTTGTACCATAGTGTCCATGATCATCCTCTGGTTGTCCAGAATCTTCTTCAACTTCTCATTAAGATCATAGGAGACTTGTGGTACCTGTATAGATGACTACGCTGCTACAATACTACATATGTCAGACAACTTTGAAGTAGTCGTCTACATCCAGTTGTTGAGACTCGCCAATGTATTGAAGACTCGTAGAGCAGATAATGGAGCTGTAAGCATGGGCACCGACATCAGAGCTGTAGCAAGGGCTGCCCTAGGGGTTGTAGTAAGACCTGAGGGTGGTGGAAAAGGCATAGTAGTAGCACTAGAAGAGGGCTCAACAGAGGTAGAAGGAATGTCAGCTGTCTCGGTGACTACCACTCTCAACAAGTCAGACTAGCCTGTGGGGGTAGAAGGCTGAGCTCTATTCTTTGGGTTTGTCGCATCCATCAACAAATACCAGTCAAATGGCTTCTTCGGCTTCACCTTAGTGTCATATGATCTTGGATCTAACTTTACATCGGTGAGGTACTCTGTGATAGTGTTAGGATTAGCTAGGCCGTGTTGGTATCTTGTGCTACCAATTAAATGTTGGCCGACATCACGGTACCCACATTAATTAGGTACCTGGCCATGATAGATGCCACAACAACATCATGAGGAATAGGAAGATGAGTCTCATTCTGCCATGGATCCAGTCTGCTACAAACAAAGGTCTCCAATCCCTTCACCTCAAAGCTCAATGTGTTCCGCTAAATAGGAACCCCAACAGTTATCCATAGTGGTGGTAGCCCTAGTGGCGCTAAGATCACTGCTAGCCAGGGTCAGACTTCTTCTTTCATTGCACACTTCTATTGGTACTCCCTTAGCTCCAAGTCCTCGAACCACAAGTAGGCATTTAGCGTGTGCTGATCAAACCTCATCTTGAGGTTGCATACTTTAGTCATCTTCATCCCCTTCTTGATGAGAGAAACATTTCTGTAAAACTCTCGGACGAGGTACTCCTTGGCATCTTCAACTCTCTCAGTAAACCACATCTAGCCCTTTCTTGCTCTGAACTTCCTCAATATTATTGGGTTGTATTTGTCCAAATCCTTCAAGGGAAACTGCTGCTCAAGTGTCAAGGATCATACTGGCCACCACATATGGAAGTTAGTGAAGGATATCAAGCTAACGAACCTAACCTCCCATATCTCCTTTTTCTTACCATCTCCCTCTCTAACATCATCAGGGATATCTTATACAGTCTGTGCATTTGTGTCTGGGACAGTTGCTAGATCAAAGGTCTAGCTAGCACTTTATGACCCCTCGGAAGTGCTGTGAGATAAGGAGGCCTCATCTATGAGCTGAAATCTCCCCTATGGCCTAAACTATGTTGGTCTCTGCTCCTTCTGAATATAGGTTGAGTTTCCCTCCGAAGCTTCCCTAGACGGAACATAGGAACAAGACTCGGAGAGGTCTGTACCTCTCCGTCTACCTGTTGTGGCCTTCTTCCTAATGTTTTTGGGTTGGCCAAGAGGCAAGGTACCTGTACCTCGACCCCTAGAAGATTCACCTTTTCCTTGTGTAGTTTCACCGCCGCGGTGCGATCAAACCATTGTCTGTATCAAAGAGAAGAAAATTGTTAGTTGCAACTCATCCTTCAACATATGCAAGACTCATGTAGGCAAGGGAGAAGATTGTGGACACAGTGGAATTACGACAAAAACAAGAGGTTGTTGGAACTGGGATCTGCAGTCTACAGATTTTTGATGTGCGGCCGTAGACAGGAAGTGCAGACCGCACAATTACTAGGCGGCCACATAGTTATCAAAAAACATCAAAGGCCTAGAAGCCCCTCTATGACGATAGTGCAGAGGGAGTTTTGCTAGAATACATCTGCGGTCCACACATTTTTTAGTGCGACCCCTTTAAGATTTTTGCGGTCCGCATAATTAAAGTGCACCCGCAGATGCACTTGCTTCACCAGGTTGCCCAAAACACCTAAACCGCAGAAGAAACAAATTCAAGTCTGGCCGTAGATTTTAAAAATTACGCATATACATTCTTTTTCTACTTAGATTTTGCAATTACCTGTACAAATAGACATGGCAACATGGTGTAAACATGAAATCTCATTAACCCAACCCCTTATAACATGTATTATCAACTACCCAATTCAGATCTACCCCACATGGGCACATGGATGAACTCTAACAATAGAAGGCCTAAAAAGAAATAAAAATTTTAAAAATTAAACTAATACAAAAAATTAACATAAAATAAACCATACCAGATAGAGTGAGTGCACTGGGTGTATAAGCACAAATAGGTGTGGGGGGGGGGACCGTGAAAATCTCTCGGGAAACTTGCAGAGTAACAGCGATTTTGAGGAAAGGGAAAAGTGTAAAATGAACTCAAGATTTCTATTTATACTAAGAATCTAAAAAGGGAAAAGGGCTCAGGTGTGGCCGTAGATTTCCATGTGTGGTCCGCACTCTATCACATGGGTCATCATTCTCTGATCTTAATGTGTGGTTCGCACATTTTTGGGTGCGGCCACAGATTTCCTCTGATCTTCAAAGAGTTGACATTTTTACACTTTTGCAAGATCATAATTATGCTTATGATTGCACGTGAAGTACCAAATCTTGTGAAAATATTCTTCTTCAAGAAAACCACTACACTTCTCGCCTCATTGTTGGGTTGCGACAACCTCAACCCATTTGGACACACAATCCACCACGACCAAGATGTAGGTATTTCCACAGGAGCTCACAAAAGTGTTCATGCTGTCAATGCCCCAAACATCAAAAATATCAATCTCAAAAATGGTTGTGAGCGGAATTTCATTTTTCCTTGAGATTCCACTAGCCCGTTGACATTCATATTATCTTTTCACCAACTCACTAGCATCCTTGTAAAGAGCAGCCCAATAGAAACCACAACTAAGC
>AWOL01S0017376.1:0-29967 GCA_000715115.1 Nicotiana otophora
ATGTATACTATCGAATATGGCTTATATACTATGTATATATAATATAGTATATATATATATATAAATCGAATATAGCTTATATATATTAAGATGTATATATAGTAAATCGAATATATATATTATAACGCATTGCTTTGAATATCTCTTTACAATATTTTTGTCTTTAAATTTGAATTAAAAAATTTAGGTGACAATTCTATAATATAATTTACAAGGAATTGCCTTAGATATTTTTATTACTATTTTTTTTCTCTAACTTGTATAAAAAAAATTTAAAAAATAGAAAGTATCCGTTGAGTTCACTTAGGCCCGCTTGGGCCGGGACCGGCCCACTTAACCCGGGACCGTTAGCTCGTGGTTCCGGTTCCGAGCCGGTTCCAACAAGAAGCCCGCGAAGCCCGGAACCGCTTAGGATCGGCTCACTTAAGACCGAGCCCGCAAAGCCTACTTAGGACCGAGCCCGATCCATATGCCACCCATAGCACTACTAGTGATTCATATGTTATGCAAGTAATAGGAATTTGTAGGTAGTTTATTATGATTACACAACCAGAGAAAAGTCTTGATTTTAGAAGGAAAAGAGGTGCCAAATCCAGTTATAACTATGGTCCCTATTTTCTTGCTTTGTCAATTCTTTATAACAGGAGTTGACAGTGAATGTCCCCTTAGTCGTGAGATCCCAAATGACTCATAATTAAATGTATATCGGGAAAAATAGTAATGTGCAATTTTCTAAAATATATCTTCGGGTAGTTCAAAGGAAAGGCAATTAAAGGAGTTAGTATTGTTTACCCTAAAAAACGGATAATAATTAAATTTATACGTTGTTTTAATGATATGCGGATCAATTCAATACAAATGATAAATAACGTTAGATTAAACAGATAAAGGATGTAATAAATTGTCAAACCAATTAAGGGGAGTGATCCCGAACTCAGTAACGGCTTAATGTAATGCCTGCCTTCGATCCCGGGCTCACAACAATGAAGAACTGATGAACAAAAGTAAGAACTTTGATTAGCAGAGAAAATTAAAGTATATTACCTTGATATGTATGTTACAATATTTCTATGAATAATAATCTTTCCCCTTTATATAGTAGGAGAGTTTTACCCTAAGTACAATTCTAAGAAAGATAAAAATCTTCTGTTACGCCGATCACTGATACGAGCCGAGATTCGCGTCGTGATATCCGATTGGGTACGAATATCACGGCCCTTTGTTAGTCGTGTGCAACTACTCGGTGATGCTCTCCGAAGTCTCAACCCTTAAATCGGACCTCGAGGATATGGACCTGATATCCTCGAGGGCATGTGTTTTCCCGATCCCTGATACGAGCGGTTCTTCGTTTTGACTCTGATATGTTACGGTCATCTTCCCACTCGGCTCGGCTCACCGAAAAGTCGAGTCATGCGACGGGCTCGATTTTATCCGTATACAGATAGTCCCCTCATTTCTCATAGAATAGGCTAACCAAAACGATGGGAAACGATTGATGACTCCGGTTCCCTCCTTCGTAAGTTACGACGAGGAACTGAAACGTCCCACCAATCGCGTCGTTCTAACTTCGGACACGTGTCGCTTACCGGCAGGTTGCCTCCGAATGCGAAGCGTCGGATGTTTCCCTATAAAAGCCCCCTTCCTTTGTCCTTTTTCTTCTTCCAGATCAAACCGCTATTTTCGAGCCATTAATCATTATCAAAACCTTCATCAAATCTTCAAATCTTCTTTTATTTCGATCTTCTCATTTATGTTTGTGGCTGTGCAACTATTGCCCGGTTTCTGAATGCGGTCCCCCGTTTAAAGGAATGGATCGAGGGCATCTGTACTCATATGTCCTACTTCGAATGCATGTGGCACGGACTCTCAAAGGACTAATGGGAATCCTGTTCTCATGGTAAGGTCTCTTCCCGAATAGCCAACATTACGTCTCCGTTTTATATTACACTAATCCCTCTTCTTTATCATTGTAGGTTTGCCTAATACAACTGAACTTAGGCCTTCGGAAGGGGACGAAGATGTGCCTCCGTCCGTTGATCCCTTTGTTGCCTCCACGGAGGGAAATAAGAAAAGAAAAATAAAGCCATCGGGCTCCACGAGCTCTGAGGCAAAGAAATCGTAGAAACGGGTGCTCCGTAAGCTCGGGAGGGGCTCCAGCTCTCGTGTGCCTGCCTCCGACTCCCTTCTTCGGCTTAGGGACGAGTCGGAGGAGGAATCTATCTTCGTAACTCACGGGACGACCACCTATCCCGGGGATTGGGAGGCATCCGAAGGGGAGACTCGCGAGATCGACCCCCCTCCAACTTAGAAAGCCGATGCGGATCCCTAGGGTGAAACTTCCCAGGATACCAGTTTTGCACCGAAGGAAGTTCCCATTACAATTGAGATCTCGGGGACGCCCTCTTTCACCGAGTCTATGCTCTAAGAAGCCCAAACAAGGAAGGAGAAATCTAATAAAGGGGCTCATGGCGTGGATGATCCCCTTCATTCCTTTTTTACGGTATGGACCCGTCTGTCTTGGAAGACTTTTCCGGGCTGGGAGACATGGAAGTGCCAAGAAAGGATCCGTCTTCAGAGGTTGAAGGGCTAAAGTCGAGCCCAAAGTTAGTCAACAAATTCCCGCCCCGAGTGTGGACCCCGACCGTAAGAGGTCGATAATCATCACTGTCTCGGAGGATGCTCAGGTTCTTTCTGCTCCCATAGGAGTAGCGAGCCACCTTCGATGCCTGGTGATTGAAGAAGACCAGGCAAAAATGAACAAGGAGGACGTATCATGCCTGTTCAACGAGGTGCAGCAAGCATTGAATCGGGTAAGACATCATTACGCTATTTCAACCTTTGATTTAGTCCTTGATATTTCTCATGTGTTCTTCCTTTTATCCTTTTGCAGGCCTCGGTACTTGATCGTGTCCAAATGCACACCTCAATAGAGATATGTAACGATCGTTTGAAAAAATAAAACCCAACTAAGAGTCGGGGTCGAATCCACAGGGAGCTAAGATGGGAGTTAGGGGTATATGTTTCAATGTGCGTGATTGAATTATCTAGATTGCACTTCCACAGAAAATTGGTTTTCTATTTCTAATTTTACTCTAAAGATTGCAAAATAAAGAAAGAAGACTAGAGATAATTATTTTTGAAGTTTTTCCAAATTGATAAAAAGCCTAGGGCTGTGGCCATTACCTAGGTATTTGCCTAATGGGATAAAGACTTTAATGCTTGTTCTGTTGACTGTGGTATATTATAACTATCAATTCTAAATTACCCACTCAATACCTCTCGGTCAGAGAGTGGTTTTGCCTAATTTGGCTTTCTCAAGACCAAATGGGTATCACACAAAATAGTTGATAAAAGCTCAAGTCGGGTTGTTACTATCTCTAGGTTGAACCCTTTAATTGGGTTAATCAATCTCTCGATTGATCCAATTCCTTATTGGCTAAGTTATCCTAGATTAGGTCTCTCTTTCTCAAGAAGAGACTAAGTCACATAGGCATGAACTAATATTTGCAACAATTAATTCCACAATTAAAGCATTAACTAAGCTAAATAATAAATACTAAATCATAAACAAGTACTAAATTAGATATCCATAAGATTTATGCACTAGGGTTGGATCACAACCCTAGTACAAATCTAGCTACTCATACTTGGGTTTGAAGAAAATAGAAAAGAAAGGCTAATTAAACTCATAATAAAATCTTAAAATGATTAAATCTATTGTAAAATACACCAAAGCAAAGCAAACTTCCAAAAATGACAAAGAAAAATGGCTATAGTAATTTCAGAGGTTCAAACGTGACCTAATTTTGTGAAACTCGTCTATTTATACAAGGCTAAAAATCTCGGACAAAATTACCCCTCGGAAGGTTCTGCGACCGCACAATTCCATGTGCAGTCCGCAGATTTCTTCATTTGGCAGGAATTGGGGTTCTGCAGCCGCATATTTCTGAACTCCGGTCGTAAGACAACTGTTCTGTGGTCCGCAGATTAAGAATCGCTGCCACAAAGCACTCTTCTGCGGTCCGCAATATTAAGATTGCGGCCTCACAAATATTGTGCGGTCCGCAATTCACTGAGGTCCTGGACTTGGTCCTTTTGCACACTCTCTGATCTTGACCCTTAGCCCATCTTTTATGGCCGCACAATTCATGTGCGGTCCGCAATTTGCACAAATGCCTGCAGATTTTTCCTTCTTTTGTTTGTGGTTGCAGATGGAATTCTGCGGTCCGCAATTACTTTTGCGGACCGCACATTGTGTGTTTTTGTGCCCTTTATTGCCTTGTGCTTAGACTGCTCCTTGTTTAGCTGAATTTTATTTCTGAAGCCCAACTTCCAGCATTCCTACAATTTTGCACAATTTCATTAGTTTCGGGAACACAATTTAATGCTTTTAGATTAAAACAAAAGTTAAAAGGCGCTAATAAGTAGTCAAAATTCCCACTTATCAACTCCCCCAAACTTATGTCTTTGCTTTTCCTCAAACAAATATATTTGTTCTCACCTCCAAAAGTTAAGGATCATTTCAGCGAGTCGAAGGTGAGCCATCTACACATTAGTTGGACCAACAGTTACCCACACTACCTGTGTATTATCAACAAGGCGACAAGTTAAACATTATGCACATATAGTTCTAAAGTGATATTTGAGCATCAAATTTGGCTTTACTCATCAAGGACTCTTGCTCTATCATGTAGGTCATGGTGGACTCCAAACTCTTCCTCTTCTACTTTCCGGTTGCCTGGCTCACTTAAGAATTTTAGCACTCAATCCAAAGATTTATGAAAGGTTCACTCATCTCTCTGAAGAGAATGTCGCAAGTATGGCTTCAAGTACCATAGGCTTGCCCCTCATGTAGATCGCCACTAATCAAGCTCACTCGACTCGAGATCAAATAGGACTTCTTTCGGGATGTAATAAAGGCTTTTGGATTAAGGTTGGATACAATATGGTTGAATAGTTACACCTTTCCTTAAGCACTCCATTTTATTTTATTTTAATTCTCGGCTCACACTTTGCCAATTCTTTGAGGCACTTTCTTTTCCTTGGGAAACTAGAGAGACTTAACATCACTCTTTCTTGCTCATTGCATTCATTTCCCCCTCTTTTATTTCTCCATGCTTGGGATAATTACTTCTCTTTGAATCCCTTCAACTCTTCCACTTATTCCCTATTTTGTATTCTTCTCCTCTTGTTTTTTTTGCTCTTTTCTTTTCTTGCCCTTCTTTTATCATTATTTCTTTTCTCTTTTTGTGCCTTGATACCTTTTTCAAGCTCCTCGTCTCTTCCCTAAACTTACGGTTTTAGCCAATTGTTTCACAAGAGTGTTAAGGAAAGCTCGGGTGCCAAGAGAGGATCACGATCAAATGGGTAAAGGCTTGTAACATAGTTGTCAAATGAGAAAGACTCGAGGCTCAACGGGGTTGAATAGGGAACACAACATTGGTAGGAAATAAAAAGCTCAAACGGGCCAAGGAAAGCCTACAATCACTTCTCAAGCCAAGCAAAACTTAGGATTTCATCTTGAAACATATTCGGGGCAAGTTCTAGACCTTTCGCACGGGTACTTGGACTAACAACAAAGTCACTCACCTCTCACGCAACTGGATTGTTAAAAAGGATAGAGTCGAGGGCCCACAATCACCACATTCAAGATTGAAAATCACTATGGTTCAATTAAACTACTCGATGGTTGCCAAAGTCAACACAAGAGTCACAAAGTCACTAACTAGAGTTATTTATTTCAAAAACCTTGTTTCTAACCATAAGCACGTAGTTAAGTGTGTTGGTACCAAATGAAGCATGTTTGACTCTTCGAACACGACTTAATTAGGTCTTTTTATTCATTACTACTACTATTATTACCTAAACATCAAAAATAGACTCATTCCCTTAAGAAGGTTGTCACGCCATCCATCGTTGGGATGAGTCACCCGATTCACACAACAACTACCTTTGAAAAGAACCGTGGCATTAAGAAAAACAAAGGCTTATTGTCTACTAAAACATAGAAAGAAGCTACTAAAACAAACAAAGAAGCTACTAACTCAAACTACGAACTAATAATGGAACCAAAAATAAAGAAGCTAATTAAAAATAACTACTGAATATACATAATGAGAGAAAAAGAGAGAATATATACAGAATAAGAAAGAGAAAGAAGATAATATCAAGTTATTACAGGCCAATTGTCTCAAAATGCACCAAATAAGATCAAATAAACTCCACCCCCCCTCCCCGAAATAAAAATAAGCATTGTCCTCAATGCTCAACAAAATAAGAGTAAATAAGGGAAAGAGTGAAGAAAACTCCCCATGGCTCCTTGGACATCTCTGTGTCTACAACAATGTCACCGCCCTGAGTCTCATCAAATTGGATCTTATCATCCTCAACTTTGGGAGTGACTGGGTTGGTGAACATCTAACGCATTGCCTCGATAGTGTCGGCAACAGAGTCTGGCTCCTCAGACTGGCTAGCTTGTGCCACCGGTACTGATGGTGCTGCAGGAACTGGGTCTGAAGTTTGTGGGTCAATCAGCATGTCAAAAGGGATATCTCCGGCTGCAGCAAGCTTGGTCACCTTCCTCCGGAGCTTGTCCACTGACTTCTTACTGGCCTGGGACTTTCTCATCTTCTTTACTTCTTTTCCCAGCTTTTCGGTCACTGACACCGTGTTGTACCAAGGTAGCCATAATGGTGGTTCTCTAGAAGATTCTTCAATGTCTCCTCAACTGTCGGGGGAATCTGAGGTGCCTAAACTAAAAACTGTGCTACAACAGTACTGGATAGGTCAGGCAGCTTTACAGTGGCTGTCTGTATCCAGTTGTTAAGGCTCGCCAATGTCTGAGAGACTCGCAATGCAGAAAGTGGAGCAGTAGGGATGGGCACCGGCTTCAAAGCCGAAGTAGAGACTATGGCAGGAGTCGCAGAAGGGGTTGTGTATGATGGTAGAGGCATAACTGCGGCACTAGAGGAAGGCTCGACTGAAGTAGATGGGACATCAACTCCCCCCGTAACTACCACAGCTCGCTCATCAGACTGGCCTGTGGTGATAGAAGGTCGACCTTTTCTCTTCGGGTTGCTTGCATCCTTAAGTGAGTACCAGGAGAAAGGCTTCTTCGGCCTCACATTTGTTTCAAAATCCCTCGGCTCTACCCTCATCCGTGAGATACTCTATAATATTATTGGAATACGTGTAGGATGAGTCATCTTGCCGAGCAATGACTGAGATGTTGGCCGACATCACGATACCCACATTGATAAGGTTCCCGGGCATGATCAAAGAAACTAGAACTGCCCGAGGGATTGGGAGTTAGGTCTCATTCTGGCTCGGGTCTAGTCTGCTGCAGATAAAGGTTTGCCACCCCTTTGACTTATAGCTCAGAGTGCTCCTGTGAATAGGAACCCTTGTTGTGATCCATGGCAGTGGTGGCCCAGGAGCTGCTAGAATCTCTGCTAACCAAGGTCGACCTTCATCTCCCATTGCATACTTCTCTAAGTATTCCTTTGTTTCGACATCTTCGAAACCCAAGTATGTGTTAAGAGTATCTTGATAAAATCTCACTTTACGATTATGCACTTTGGTTACCTTTGTCCCCTTCTTGATATGCGCCACATTGGCGTAGAATTCCCGAACAAGATATTCTTTGGCATCCACCACACTCTGGGTGAACCACATCCACCCCTTGCATTTCTTGAACTGTCTCAGCACTGTCGGGTTATATTTCTCCAAATCCTTCAACTAAAACTGCCGCTCAAGAGTAAGCGACCTCACTGGCCACCATTGACGGAAGCTAGTGAAGGCAGCCAAGCTGACAAACCGATCCTCCCAAACCTCTTTCTTCTTCATCCTTTCAAGGCCGGTAACTGTAGCATCTCCCCCTCTACCATCATCGGGGATGTCCTGAACTGATGTCTCTGGTGCCTTAGGGGAAGGTGTAGTAGATGGATCAGAAGTCAGACTAGTACTTTTCGAATCCTCGTAAGTGTTATGGGATGATGATGGATCGTCCCTCAGTTGGAATCTCCCTGACGGCCCTGACTGTACTACTAGTTGTTCCTGAACGGAGGCTGAGTTGCCCTCTGATACGTCCAAGTATCACCTCTACCTCTAGATCGAACCATTATCTATATCAAATAGACGCAATCGTTAGTTTCAATTCAATGTTAAGTCAGACACAGGAGGTTTACAAGTAAACAGCAGAAAACACAGTGAGGGTCACACACACAGTGTGCTTGAAGGGTTAGGGTCTACGGTCCGCACAATTTGTCTTGCGAACCACACAATTCTCTCTTGCGGTCGCAGATGGGAATTGCGGTCCATACATTTTCATTGCGGCCGCAACTTAGAAACCAAAAACATGCCAACTCTCTGATGACAAAGAATTGGTGGATGTGCGGCCTCAACATATTTTTTGCGGTCCGCACATTTTGTTTTGCGGCCGCACATTGAATCACAAATACGTAAACTCTCTGAAGATAGTGATTCTGTAGTCTGCACAATTTTTGTTGCTGCCGCAGACTCATTCTTAACTAAACTTACCTAGAATCAACTTTTGCGGACCGCAAAATTTGAGGTACGACCGCAGAATTCAAAATATACAAACAGTCCTTTCTAGGGTTTACAATTCTATTTGTGTAAATTTTGACATGGTTACATCATCAAAGCATGAGAATACATTTACCCATTGCCTATAGAGCATGTGCTTGTTGACCCACTACAGATATACCCCATAAGTATGTACAATTGAATTCTATTGACAAATGGCCTGAAATTGACTAAAAATCTAAAAATTAAAAGAAAAATATTAAAAAGATTATGAAGCATACCAAATGAATGAGTAATGAGTGATTGATCAAAGATGTTGTATGAATGCACATGTAGACTTAGCAAGAAACTTCAAAAGATTACTGTGATTTTTGCTCAGAGAGGGAAAAGAGTAACAGTAGCCCTAGCCCTCTATTTATACTTATTGATTTTCTAAGGGAAAGAAGAGCGAGTGCGGCCGTAGAATTTCAATTGCGGACCGCACTCTGTTACCTGAGGCTTCAATTGTGGTCTCCATCTGTGGTCCGCAAAATTTATGTGCGGACGCAAATTCCTTGTTGCAGCCGCAGATTTCCTGTTGCGGCCGTATATCGATCATTTTTCTGACACACCAACTTCAGAGAGTTGGCATTTTCCACCTTCCACTTCTGCGGTCCGCAAGATAATTATGCGGTCGCAGAGCACTTTTGCTGCAGCAATTATAAACGTGCAGTCCGCACAATTCACCTGCAGTCTGCACAATTTTGCACACTTAGCCAGATTTCTGTCTACCATTCCTGTAAGGCACACTCATCCATGTAGCACACTTCAAATCAAGTTAGCACCAAAGTAACTCCTAACTACAAAAGAAGAAAAAGAAAAAAAAACAAAAAGAAACATGGGTTTCCTCCCAAAGAGTGCCTGATTTAACATCGCGACACGACGTAGAATACCCTCAGTTGAAATGCATGACCACCACGATGTAGTCATCTCCAAATTTTTCCAAATAGTGCTTCACCCGGTGACCATTGACTCAGAATACCTTATTGTTTTTATTTTTCAAGTCCAATGCACCAAAAGGCATCACACCCACAATTTCAAAGAGATCACACCGGGAAACATCCTCAACCTTGAGTTGAACAACAATACGAGATCGCCCATTTTGAGCTCTTGGTTCCAAATGTATTTGTCATAAAGATATTTCATCTTTTCTTTGTACAAGGACGAACTTGCATAAGCATGATACCAGAACTCATCCAATTCATTCAAATGTGCAACCCTCAAGTTAGAGGCTACATCCCAATCAAGATTTAACTTCTTTAGAGCCCACATGGCTTTGTGCTCAAGTTTCACCGGAAGATGACAAGCTTTGCCGAACACCGACCAGTATGGCAACATTCCGATAGGTGTTTTGTAAGCCGTCCAATAGGCCCATAATACATCATCAAGCTTCTTGGACCAATCTGCCCGGTTAGCATTCACTATTTTGGACAAAATACTATTTATCTCCCGGTTGGAGACTTTCACTTGACCGCTAGCTTGTGGATAATAGGGAGTCGTGACTTTATGAGTAACACCATACTTGCTAAGTAAAGTATCGAAAGCCTTGTTGCAAAAATATGACCCCCCATCACTTATAATAGCCCGCGGAGTACCAAACCTTGTGAAAATATCCTTTTTCAAGAATGCAACAATACTTCTCGCCTCATTGTTGGGTAGAGCAGTGGACTCAACCCATTTAGACACATAATCCACCGCGACCAAGATGTAGGTGTTTCCACAAGAACTCACAAAAGGACCCGTGAAGTCAATACCCCACACATCAAAGATATCAATCTCCAAAATGGTAGTGAGAGGCATTTCATTTTTCTTTGAGATTCCACCGGCCCGTTGAAATTCATCACATCTTTTCACTACATCACTTGCATCCTTGTAAAGAGTGGGCCAATAAAAACCGCAACTTAGCACTTTGGCCGTCGTTCTTGCTCCACCATGGTGACCACCATATGGCGAAGAATGACAAGCCCCAAGAATTTCACCTTGCTCTTCTTCCAGTACACATCTTCTAATCACCCCATCCGTACAAATCAGGAAAATGTATGGTTCATCCTAATAATAATCTTGACAATCCCGTTTGAGCTTCTTCCTTTGGTTTGAAGAGAACTCATCCGGGATGATTCCACACATAAGGAAATTTGCTAGATCTGCAAATTATCGCACTGCCTTCATTGAAATAGCCAAGAGTTGCTCATCAGGAAAGGAGTTATTGATTTCAAGGCCATCATGCGGCCTCCCCTCCTCCTCCAAACGAGACAAGTGGTCCGCCACTTGATTTTCACTCCCTTTTTCATCTTGGATGTCAATATCAAACTCTTGCAACAAAAGCACCCATCTCATCAACCGATCTTTAGAATCTTTCTTGCTCATAAGATAACGAAGTTCTGCATGATCCGTGCGGACAATAACTATCGCACCCATCAATTACGAGTGGAACTTCTCAATTACAAACACAATGGAAATGAGCTCTTTCTCCGTAACGGTATAGTGGACTTGGGAACCATTCATGGTCTTACTAGCATAGCAGACCAGATGAAAAACCTTGTTGATGCATTTTCCCAAAACAGCCCCAACTGCTACGTCACTAGCATCACACATGAGTTCAAAGGGGACACTCCAATTTGGAGCGGTGATGATGGGAGTGGTTGTCAACTTGAACTTTAACAATTCAAAGGCTCTCATACAATCATCATTGAAGTTAAACTTAACATCTTTGTCAAGAAGCTTGCACAGTGGGTTCACCGCCTTAGAGAAATCTTTGATGAAACGCCGGTAAAATCCCGTGTGGCCTAAGAAACTCCGCACACCTTTTACCGAAGTTGGAGGTGAAAGTTTAGAAATCACCTCAATCTTCGCCTTGTCGACTTCAATTCCATTCTTTGGGATTTTGTGGCCAAGGACAATGCCTTCCTCGACCATGAAATGACATTTCTCCTAATTGAGCACCATATTCATTTCTTCACATCTTGCCAACACTTTATCTAAATTTGCAAGACAATCATCAAAAGAATCTCCAACTACCGAGAAGTCATCCATGAAAACTTTAAGGTAGTCCTCCACCATGTCCGTAAAGATATCCATTATACACTTTTGAAAAGTCGCCAGTACATTGCACAAACCAAATTGCATCCCCTTGAAGGCAAAAGTACCATAAGGACATGTAAAGGTTCTTTTCTCTTGATCCTCCGGAGCAATAAGGATTTGGTTGTAGCCCTAATACCCATCAAGAAAGCAATAGAAAGCACGACCGACTAACCTATCAAGCATTTGGTCTAGGAAGGGAAGTGGAAAATGATCCTTACTTGTGACTTTGTTGAGCTTGCGATAGTCCATACACACTCTCCAACCAGTCACTGTTCTTGTAGGAATCAACTCATTCTTGTCATTGGTGGGCACCGTCATGCCCCCTTCTTTGGGACACATTGAACCGGAGAAGTTCAGAACTATCGGAAATGGGGTAGACAACCCCGACATCCAACCACTTGATAATTTCCTTTTTGAAAACTTCTTGCATAGCCTCATTGAGTCTCCTTTGATGTTCAATAGATGGTTTGGCACCTTCCTCCAAGTTGATCTTATGCATGCAAAATGTGGGGCTTATCCCCCGAATATCCGCCAATGTCCACCCAATAGCCTTCTTTCTTTTTTGTAGCACCGCCAATGTAGAATCTACCTGCACGTTAGTCAAACAAGAGAAAAGAATAACCAGTAAAGTAGAACAAGGGTTAAGAAATTCATACCGAAGATGTGGAGGCAATGGCTTCAACTCCAAGGTTGGAGGCTCTTTAATGGAAGGCTTTGTAGGAGGAGTTTTCCTATTTTCAAGATCCAAAGATAGTTTCTGGGGTGCGTAATTGTACGACCGCATTCCTTGCAAAAAGTTCACACATTCCATGAAGCCATCTATCACGTTATTATCAAATTTGAGCAAGACGACCTCCAACATATCACCAACATTGATTGTGGCACTTGTATCATCAACAATAACATCGGTCACCAAGTCCACTAAAGAACACACCTCGTTGCTAATTGGTTGTCGCATGGACTTGCACACATAGAATACCATTTTTTTCATCTCTCACCCGGAAAGTGGTTCTCCGGCTTCAACATCACAAAGAGCCTTCCCTGTAGCAAGGAAAGGTTTTTCAAGAATAATCAGCACCTCATAATCAACTTCACAATCTAGAATAACAAAATCCGCCGGAAGAATGAATTTATCAACATGAACCAAGACATCTTCAATCACTCCCAAAGGTTTCTTCATGGTCCGATCGGCCATTTGCAATCTCATAGAGGTGGGTCTTGGTTGCCCAATTCCCAAGGTCTTGAAAATCGAATAGAGCATCAAATTGATACTTACCCAAGATCACAAAAAGTTTTAGCAAACTCGACACTTCCAATTGTATAAGGAATCGTGAAAGCAACGGGATCTTCCAACTTAGGAGCCATTGAATGCACAATTGCACTCACTAGATGAGTGACTTTTATAGTTTCAAAATTCATTGAACGCTTCTTCGTCACGAGATCCTTCATAAACTTTTCATAACCGGGCATTTGTTCCAAAGCTTCAATTAAAGGCACATTGATTGAGAGATTCTTCATCATTTGAATGAACTTCTTGAATTGATTCTTGCCATTTTGTTTGGAAAGCCTTTGAGGGTATGGAGGTGGAGGCTTAGGCAATGATGCCTTAGCCTTTTGCACTACCGGCCCTGATATGTCAATAATGTGATCCCTAGACGGGTTCACCTCCTCTTGAGTCTCTTCCACACTCTTAATATCAATCCGAACTTCATCATTTGCTTGCACCACATTGTTCGAGACCTCTTCTTCTTGTTCCACTTACGCATCATCCGCAAGTTGCTTTTGACTTGAGGTGGGTGTATTCCCACCTCTTTCACTTCTTGTAGTAATGGCCATGTCATGCCCCGTGTTGTTTCCACCCTTTGGGTTTACCACCATGTCACTTGGTAATTCCCCCTTAGGACGAGAATTTAGATCTTGAGAGATTTGTCCCATTTGCACTTCTAAGTTTCGGATCAATGTGTTGTGTGAGGCAAGTTGGGCGTCCGAATTGACATTCTTTTCCATCATTTGCTTGAACACGTTCTCAATACACCCTATCTCATTAGTTGAAGAACTAGGACCATGGGAAAGATAAGGAGACGGGTTGTTCAGTTGTTGATACATTGGGGGCCTTTGAAAACCCGACCCCCGATTGCCTTGATTATTGTTCAAACCGCCTTGATTGTTACCCCCCCCCCCTAAATTTCCTTGATTATTGCCACTCCATTTTCCTTGATTGTTGTTGTTATGCCAATTCCTTTGATTGTTTCCACCACTCCAATTTCCTTTATTATTAGAATTCCAATTGCCTTGATTGTTTTGAGGTTGCCATTATTGTTGGTTTGGGCCTTGGAAGTTATCACATTGCCCTTGAAAGTTGTTCACATATTGCACCTACTATTCTTGGTCATTATAAGACTCATCTTGATCAAAACCACTATCATCTTGCACAAAAATTCTCCACTCGATGTTGCACCTGTGGACCCTTGGTTATCCTCTTGTTCACCATCATGTTCACCCCCTCCATGGCATTGACTTGCTTCAGATTTTGCACTTGTTGAAGTTGAGCCTTCTCTTATTGATTCATGGTGGTAGTCAATTCGGCAATGGCTTGACCATGGCATGTAACTTTTTGTGAAGGTGGATCACATTGAGATCACCTTGTGGAACATTAGCTCGGGATTGCCATGCCGATAATGTTTCTGCCATTTCATCTAAAATATCGCATGCTTCCGCATAAGGCATAGTCATGAAGTTCCCACCGGCAAGTTGATTCACTACACATTGGTTGGTTGTGTTGATCCCACGATAGAAATTTTGTTGAATCATGTTCTCCGTCATATCATTGTTGGGACATTCCTTAACCATTGTTCTATAGCGTTCCCATATCTCGTGTAATGGTTCATTTGGATATTTCTTGAACGCTAAAATTTCATCTCGAAGTGTAGCCATGTGCCCCAGAGAGAAGAACTTAGAAATAAACCTTTCTGCCAACTCGTCCCAAGTGTGAATGGAATGGTTCGGAAAACTTTCTAACCAATCTAACGCTTTCCCCTCGTAGAGAGAAGGAAAAAGCCTTAGCCTCAATGCATCCTCGGAGATATTTGTTTGTTTGCTCCCCCAACAAGTGTCCACAAACCCCTTCAAATGTTTGTATGCATTTTGACTTGGAGCACCGGTGAAGAAACCACATTGCTCTAGCAAAGTGAGCATCACATTGGTGATTTTAAAGTTGCCTGTCCTAATACGGAGAAGGACTATTGAACTTGCATATCCTTCATTGGGTAACACCCGGTGTGGATCCTCTCATGGTAGAGGTGGGGGTGGAACTGACACATTGCCATGAGGCACTCGGCCTCTTCTATTGGCTTGAGGTTCAAGATGAACCTCACCCACTTGGTCATCCTCAACGTCCACATCCCCTAAAGTAATATTTCCGAGCTCATTGTTTGTCATGGTTGTACCTACGATCTCTTAAACAAGTTAGTAGCACAGAAGGAAAAGAAAATACTCCAAAAATACACCAAAATATATAGCTAACACAATTTCTAACTCCCCGGCAATGACGCCAAAAATTGATCGCGTCCAAATGCACACTTCAATAGAGATATGTAACGGTCGTTTGAAATAATAAAACCCAACTAAGAGTTAGGGTCGAATCCACAGGGAGCTAAGATGAGAGTTAGGGGTATATATTTCAATGTGCGTGATTGAATTATCTAGATTGTACTTCCACAAAAAGATTGGTTTTCTATTTCTAATTTAACTGGTAATCCCGATGACTCGATACAGACCTTCCCAATTCGGTCCTAGCTTCCCTTCGTTTGGGTTTCGGGTGTTCTGTGTTACTCTTCTTAATACCAAGTCCCCGATGTTGAAATGTCGGAAGTTGTCTCATCGGTTCTAATATCTTTCTATCTGCTGTTTTTGGGTGGCCAGCCGGACTAGAGCGGCCTCGCGTCTCTCATCTAGTAGTTCTAGGCTCGTGCTCAAGGCCTCGCCATTGGATTCTTCGGTTGCATATAGAAACCCGAGGCTCGATTCTCCCACCTCGACCGGTATTAGTGCTTTGGCACTGTAGACCAACAAAAATGGGGTGGCCCCGGTACTGGATTTTAAGGTTGTGTGATATGCCCACAAGACTTCGGACAGGATTTTCTTCCATTTCTCTTTGGCATCGGTTAAACTTTTCTTAATATTTTGAGGATTTTTTTGTTCATCGACTCTGCCTGCCCGTTCCCACTAGGGTGATAGTGTGTTGACAAGATCTTCTTGATCTTATGGTCCTTGAAAAATTTACTTACCTTGCTGCCGATGAACTGCTTCCCATTATCACATACTATCTCGGCCGGTATACTGAACCGACATGTGATGTGGTCCCAAATGAAGTCGATGACTTCGTTTTCCTGGACCTTCTCGAACGCTTGAGCTTCAACCCATTTAAAGAAATAGTCAGTCATAAATAGTATAAATTGAGCCTTACCGGGTGCCCATGGTAGGGGACCGATAATGTTCATCCCCCACTGTATGAATGGCCAGGGCGACAGGATCGAGTGTAGTAACTTCCCGGGCTGATGGATCATTGGTGCGTGCCTCTGACAGCCATCGCATTTTCGCACGAACTCCTTTGCATCTTTATCCATGTCGATCCAGCAATAGCCGGCTCTGATTATCTTACGAACCAATGATTCTTCCCCCGAATGGTTTCCGTAGTTGCCTTCATGAACTTCCCCTCAAAACATATTCGGTGTCTCCCAACCCCAAGCATATGGCGAGTGGGCCATCGAACGTTCTTCTGAACAAAGTATTATCTTCGGACAGGCTAAACCTAGCCGTCTTCATGCACAGAGTTCTCGATTCTTTGGGATTCGAGTCCCGGTCTTCAAGTAGTATATACTTGTTTCTCTAGTACCAGGTTAAACTTGTCGAGTTTATCTCGGCATGGACTTCTTTCACTACCGATTTCATGAGTTGTACGACCGTTCCCGAGCTAAATTCATCGTCATCAATTGATGACCCCAAGTTAGCCAGAGCATCGGCTTCGCTATTTTGATCCCGAGGCACGTGTTGTAGAGTCCAATCCTTGAATCGATGTAGCGTTACCTGTAGTTTATCCAAGTATCTTCACATTCGTTCCTCTTTCACTTCGAATGTCCCATTGACTTGATTTACCACAAGGAGGGAATCGCATTTAGCTTCGATCACTTCGGCCCCAGGCTCTTAGCCAATTCCAAAAATGCAATCATGGCCTCTTACTCAGCCTCATTATTACTCAATTTCACAGTTCTAATATATTGCCTAACTACTTTACCTGAGGGCGGCTTCAACACGATGCCGAGTCCGGACCCCTTTGCGCTCGAGGCACTGTCCGTAAAGAGGGTCCAGATCCCCGAGGTTAACAATAATTCATTTTTGACTTTGGGTATTAAGGCCGGCATGAAGTCGGCCATGAAGTCTGCCAACATTTGAGATTCGATGGTGGTTCGGGGTCGATATTCGATATCGCACCCGCTAATTTCCACGGCCCACTTGGCCAACCGTCCCGAGAGCTCGGGTTTGTGCATTATGTTCCTCAATGGGTAAGTAGTTACGACACATATGGGATGTCATTGAAAATATGGCTTTAACTTCCTGGAGGCGTTACCAATTTCTCCAGGTGAGGATACCTTGTTTCGGCTTCGCCTAGAGTCCTGCTATCATAATATATACTCCCTCCGTTTCAATTTATGTGAATCCATTTGACTGGGGCACAGAGTTTAAGAAAAAAGAGAAGACTTTTGAACTTGTGGTGCAAAATGAGGCACATATAATTTGTGTGGTTATAAATCATTGTATAAAGGTAAATTATTTTCAAATAAGAAAAGAGGTCATTCTTTTTGGAACGAACTAAAAAAGAAATAGGTTCACGTAAATTGAAACGAAGGGGGTAGAAAATTATGTACAGGTACAACTGCTCGTCTGCCTTCGGAGTATGAAGCAAAGGTGGACTCGAAAGGTACCGTTTGAGTTATTCCAAAGCTTGTTGGCACTCCGGGGTCAACTAAAAGTTATTCTTCTTTTTCAACAATGAGAAGAATCGATGGCTCTTATCGGAGGACCTTGATATGAACCGACCTAGGGCGGCTATACTCCCGGTTAACCTTTGATCGACCTTGACATTGTCCACTATGGTGATGTCTTCTATAGATTTAATTTTTTCGGGATTGATCTCGATTCTCCGGTTGGACACCATGAATCTGAGGAACTTCCCGGACCCGAACCCGAATGCGTATTTCTTCGGGTTCAGCTTCATATTGTATTTCTTCGGTATGTTGAACGTTTCTTGCAAATATTCCAAATGGTCCTCTGCTCGCAGGGACTTAACTAACATGTCGTCAATGTAAACCTCCATTGATTTTCCTATTTATTCTTCGAACATCCGTTTTACTAGGTGTTGGTAAGTGGCACCGACGTTCTTTAGTACGAACAACATTACGTTATAACAATAGGTGCCGTATTTGGTGATGAAAGAAGTCTTTTCTTGGTCGTCCAGGTCCATCCAGATCTGGTTGTACCCGGAATAGGCATCGAGAAAGCTGAGTATCTCGTGGCCGGCCGTCGCATCGATCATGCGATCGATGTTAGGCAAGGAAAAAAGGCCTTAGGGCATGCCTTGTTTAAGTCTTTGTAGTCTACACACACTATTAATTTATTTTCTTTTTTAGGAACTACTACTACGTTTGCTAACCAATCCGGTGTACTTAACTTCGCGAATGGAACTTATTTAAGGAGTTTGGATACCTCGTCTTTGATGAATGCATGCTTGACTTCGGACTGAAGCCTCCTCTTCTATTTAACCGGGTGGAACTTTGGGTCCAAGCTCAGCTTGTGAGTGATTATTTCTTGCGAGATCCCTGTCATATCAAGGCGGGACCAAGAGAAATAATCTATGTTAGCTATAAGGAATTCAATGAGTTTCTTCCTGAGCTCGGGGGTTAGCCCCGTGCCTAGATATACCTTCCGATCGGGCAAGTGCTCGATCAATCTGACTTGCTCCAGCTCCTCAACTGTTGACTTGGTGGCATCGGAATCGTCAGGGGCTATAAACGACCTAGGGACTCCGTAATCATCATCCTCGCATGTCTCATGCTTTTCTGGTTTGGTCGGGGTCGGTGTCAGTGATTGCTATTTGGTTTCTTCCTTTGTAGCTAAACTCGTGTTCTTTGATGTTGAGAGTGTGGATATCGGGGTGACCTCATCGATAATGAACATTTCTTTTGTGGTTGGTTGTTCTCCGTAAATAATCTCGATCCCTCCTAGTGTGGGGAATTTCAACGCCTGATGTAGTGTCGAGGTAATGCCCTTATGTTGTGAATCCATGGCCTTCCGAACAGAGCATTATATCTCATATCCCCTTCGATCACGGAGAACTATGTTTCTTGAACGGTTCCAGCGGTGTTTACTAGCAGGGTTATCTCCCCTTTAGTAGTCTCACATGCTATGTTAAATCTGTTTAAAACTCGGACTGCATGCACTATTTGGTCTTGCAGACCCAATTGTTCCACGACCCTCGATCTAATAATATTGGCCGAGCTACCTGGATCAATTAACATACGCTTAACTCAAGATTTATTTATGAGTACAGATATTACCAGTGCATTATTATGTGGTTGCACGATGCCTTCGGCATCCTCGTCGTTGAAAGATACGGTTCCCTCCGGTACATCGTCCGTTGGAGGACGTCAACTCCACCAATTATCATGTTAATGACTTGTTGAGGTTCCTCTTGCTCAATCTGCTTATTGGAGTCCCTATTCCTGAAGTGCTTTTTGGCTCAATCACTTAGAAATTCTCGGAGGTGTCTGTTATTGAATAACCAGGCTACTTCTTCTCTTAGTTGTCTGCAGTCTTCGGTTCTGTTACCGTGAGTACCATGATACTTACACATTAGGCTGGGGTCCCTTTGGGTAGGATCAGATTGCAATGGTCGAGCCACTTAGTATCTTTGATACGTTCGATGGCTGATACGATGCCAGCGGCATCGACGCTGAAGTTGTACTCCGATAACCTTGGTGCCTCCTTAGACCCGATAGATCTATCGAAACCGTTTTTGTTCATGAGTCCCCAGTTTTTATGACCTCGATCGCTTCTTCTTTCACTCCTCGTAGGGTTGCGTCCAGACCCATTACCCCTTCGATCTCCATTGTATGGTTGATACCGATCTCTGTTCGATCTTGGTTCATGATCAGTGGCTCTTTTGAATTTGTCACTAGTTTTGTCGGGATAAATGGACCCAGAAGGGGCCCCGAGCTAATCGTCTTCGACCCTAATTTTTTATTGGTACCTGCTATGGACGTCGGCCCAAGTTACCATTTATTCTATCAATTTTTTTTCAACTGTTGCGAAGCCAATGAGCTTTGGGGTTTGAGTCCTTGGGTGAATGCCTGAACGGCCTAATCATCCGCGACCGAAGGTAGATCTATCCGTTCCATTTGAAACCTCGACACGCATTCCATGAGCATCTCGTTTTCTCTTTGCTTTACTTTGAAAAGGTCTTACTTCCTGGTCTCAACCTTGATGACCCCGGCGTGCGCTTTCACAAAGGCATCTGCAAGCATATCAAAAGAGTCAATAGAATTAGGGGGTAAGTTGTGATACCATATCATAACTCCTTTTGAAAAGGTCTCTCCGAACGTTTTCAACAGAACGAATTCGATTTCATCATCTTCCAAGTCATTCCCCTTGATGGTGCACGTGTAGGAGGTCACATGTTCATTTGGATAAGTTGTTACATTATACTTCAGAATTTCAGGCATACGAAACTTCTTTGGGATCGGCTTCGGAGCTACGCTCGGAGGGAAAGGCTTTTGGACAAATTTCTTGGAATCAAGGCCCTTCAGTATCGGTGGTGCTCCTAGGATTTGATCGACCGAGGAGTTATAGGTCTCCACCTTTTTATCGTTGGCTTCGATCTTCTTTACTCCCGATTCCACCTATTTTGTCAGTTTCCCAAGCATCTTTATTATCTCGAGTTCTGCTTCACCCAGTCTTTCTGTGGCCGGTTCATTTCTGCGAGCATTTTCCCGAGATGGTTCAGGCTCAACTCTGCCAAGGACACGACTTTGGTTCTGTAATTGGGTTATTGCTGCCTGTTGAGCGTGTAATATTTCGAAGATCGCCAGCAAGTTAATCCCATCACCTTCGCCGTCGTGTGTACTCCGGACTATCGACCGGGCTCCCCTGTGAATGCTGTTTTCGGGGTCAGTGGGCAAGTTTGCTTCGATAGCCACGTGTGAGTTAGCATCGATCGGATCCACTACTGGGACTCCGTTGGGGTCGACAGGGGGTACTTTGTTGCTGGGCACCACGTTGTTGTTCTCGCCATGGTGGCCGGACTCAGCATCAAATTCAAATGGGCAGATTGGGAGTTTGACATTTTTAATTTGACCTGAAATTAAAAGCTCAAAGAACAAGTATAAAATAGAGTGTGTTAGGGAAATTTGTATGAAATTGCCACTATTATCCTTAGCCCCACGGTGAGCGCCAAACTGTTTATCCTAAAAAATGGATAATAATAAAATTTATATGTGATTTTAAGGATATGCGGATCAATTCAATACAAATGATAAATAATATTAGATTAAACAAATAAAAAATATAATAAATTATCAAACCAATTAAGAGGAGTGATCCCGGACTCAGTAACGGCTTAATGTAATGTCTGCCTTCGATCTCGGGCTCACAACAATGAAGAACTAATGAACAAAAGTAAGAACTTTGAATAGGAGAGAAAATAAAAGTATATTGCCTTGATATGCATTTTACAATATTTCTATGAATAATAATATTTCATGTTTATATAGTAGGGGAATTTTATCTTAAGTACAATTCTAAGAAAAGTAAAAATCTTCCGTTACGCCGATCACTAATACGAGCCGAGATTCGCGCCGTGATATCCGATTGGGTATGGATATCACAGCCCTTTGTTAGTGGTGTGCAGCTGCTCGGTGATACTCTCCGAAGTCTCAACCCTTAAATCGGACCTCAAGGATATGGCCCCGATATCCCCGAGGGCAGGTGTTTTCCCGATCCCTGATACGAGGGGTTTTTCGCTCTGAATCCGATACGTTACGGTCATCTTCCCACTCCGCTCGGCTCACCGGAAATTAAGTCGAGTCATGCGACGGGCTCGATTTTACCCGTATACAAGCATGCAGATTGATGAAGTTGGAAACCGGTACATTCATGTTTGAAGCGCTCAAGGGACCTTCGATTTTATTTCCAAGTATGAACTAAGGCGCTAGCTATGCGTCCGTCTAGAATTTTACATAGGAGCCAGTTGAGATTTGCTACACAATCCCACATTAAAGGCAGAATTTTCATCCCATAGTAATATATTTACAAAGTCTAGAAGGAGGGCTTGGACGGTAGTTGTGGAAGGGCATATATTTGGAAAGAAGGATCAAACAACACAAGGTAGAGGGGTTATATGAAATAATCTCCATGCAGTGCTTGCAAGCAGTGGTTGGTTTTTGGCTATTAATCTTTGGATCCCCAGTCCCCGGCGCCTTCAGCGCGTGATTTAATAACAGTATCCCATTTTATTATATGGAGTTTTTTTAAGGTTTTGTACCCCAAAGGAAGTTGCGCTAGTATCATTCCAACTTCACACAGCTCTAATGGTAGGGAAATGACAAGTTCCAACGGTAGAAAAACGAATTGCATGATGTGGTTAGGGATGGAGTTTAACGTAGCTTTAATGAGAGTATATTCGACCCGCCATGGTGAGGAAGTTTATGTTTTTCATCCCTCCACCCTATTCTTAGAATTATCAGTAACGAATTTGAAAGTCTCGTTGGTAGGTTTGGACATAAAGATTAGAAAGCCCAAATATTTACCAAAAGAGGTACTTTCAGGGATGTTGAAAGAATTGAACGTAAAATCCTTATCCAACTGTCTGCAGTTTTTAGAGAAGTTGGACTTTGAGTAATTTATTTTTTGATCAATAACATAGTGAAGTAATTTATGTGGTCAATTATTAAGTGGCAACTATGAGTAGTTATTTTTTATGCTAAGATAATGTCAACCGCAAAGAAAAGATGGTAAATGGAGGAGCTCTTTTATTTAAATACATGGGATGCCAAGATTGGTATTATTTTGCAATATCGATGCTTTTAGATAGCATCTCCATACATAGAATAAATAGGCCGGGAGAAAAAAAGAATCTCCCTATCTAATTTTTCTAGTGGGTGTGAAGAACGGTGTGGAACGCCCATTCATAAGAATAGATGTGGTAGCAGTGGCTACCCAAGACATGATGAATCTATTATAGGAGTTGGAAAATTAAAATGGTTCAGTGTTTGGCATATAAACGCTCATTCTAGCTGTCAGAGGCCTTTTGTAACTCGATTTAAAGAATCATGTTGGAACATTTTGACATAGAAGTTCTAAAATTGTGAAGTAATTCTTGTACTTATCACGCGTTATCAAAGGCATGCTTATTTTTTGGAAAGTTGATTGGGTGGGGTTAATAAGCGTATCCAAAAAAAGGTTTAATGCGGTAGAAATTATATTATATTTGATATTAACTTGTAACTCATGTTGCATAAGCTAATGGTATGGAATTGAGCGGGAGTGGTGGGACTTTGGACTTTTGAAATTAGACATATAGATGCCTTATTTATGTCCGCATGAATTCGACTTTCTATGAAGACAGACATCCTACAAAATTTATCATTGAATGCCCAACTTGTGGTCGAATCTTTTGAAAGAAAAAAAAGTGAAATATTTGGGAGAGCTTATATGGCTCCTAGTATAGAGATTATGAAAGTAAGTGATAATATATAAGGTCCGGATCAAAAACTCATTCTCCAGTTACATCCTTTAGAGATGTGATGCGACTTTTCCTAAGACGTTTAAGAATTGATAACTGGAAGAATTTTGTATTAGCCAAGAAATGCAATTTTAGCCTCCATAATTCTTCTTCCAGTTTAAGGGTATGATTTAACTGAGGGATAAGATCCGTTTATTGATTTTGAAGGAAAAAAACTAGTGGGGTAATGTGGAGAAGTCCGTGTACCCGAGAGTCTATCGAACACGTACTTCTTTTGGTGAAAAAACATTGTCAAAATACTCTTGATTCTATTCCTTAACTACAACAACAACAACAACAACAACAACCCAGTAGAATCCCATTGATGGGGTCTGGGGAGGGTAGTGTGTACGCAGACCTTACCCTTACCCCGAAGGAGCAGAGAAGCTGTTTCCGAAAGACCCTCGACTCAAAAATATTAGTATCACAAAAGGACAAAAAGGGAGACTAAGTTAGTGAAATTTAAAAAAGCAATAATGAACTATGGGTTAAAATTTCAAGTATTGTTGACAATGTTAGGGAATTTAGGATGTGATAGCCAGATAGTTTGAAGCGAAAAACGTTATTTTTTAGTGGCGCGAAATTGTCCAAATATAGCATAATTGAACGGTAATCTGAATGTGTATGTGGTAAATGTTTTATCTGTGCTTCAAAATAAAGATTAAGCCATTCATAATTTGTACTATTCAGTTTAATCTTTCTAGAATGATAGCGCCACGTCGTCTTTTATTCTTCCATGTGTATCTACTATCCAACCGGAAAAAATAATATCCCGCTCAGGAATAATATCCCAGGTAAATCACAATAACACAAGATAGTAATAACGACACCAATTCTTTTAACGGGGTGAAATACAATATCCGAACGGAGCAATATAATACTACAACTTCAAAAGAAATAACACTCTTTATTTTAAACACCTTACTATAATATTACTCTCTAACTCTCTCTCTCTGGCTTCTCTGGATTTGGTGCGCTTAAATGAACGAACAAAGCTCGTATTTATAGGATTGAATGACCGTCCATAGAACCAATCAGGAGATTGGATTTCATATGCAAGTTGCATAAATCTAACCAAATCTGTTACAAAACTAATTTGCTAGATCCGCCTACCTTGCCTTTTGTTTAGCCAATAGCATTTTTTCTTTCTTTATTCTTTTTGTTTCTTTTATTTAGGGACCCCACAAATCTCTCCTTTAATTTTGATTTTTTTTCTTCATTCCAAGGCTTGATCTCGATCTTTGAAAATTTTCAAACTTGAGAGGTTTGGTAAAAATCCGCAACTTGATCATGAGACTTCACATATTTGAGCTCAACTTCCTTCTTGGCAATGCATTCTCTAATGAAGTAATTTCTTGTATCTATATGCTTGCTTCGATCATGATACACTGGATTCTTGGCAAGTGCATGTGCGGATTTGTTGTCAATACAAATCTCTGTAGCTTCAATTTGTGAAAAATTGAGCTCTTTAAATACTCTTCTCAGCCAAATAGCATGACAGGTACATGACGTTGCTGCTACATATTCGGCTTCACAAGTCGAGAGAGTAATAATTGACTGTTTCTTTGAACTCCAAAAAATAACAAAATCACCCAAGAAAAACACAAAACCAGTTGTGCTTTTTCTATCATCAATATCTCTCGCATAATCACTATCACAATATCCCTTAAGGTTGAAATCACTAGAAGAAGAATAAAATAGTCCAAAGTCAATCGTACCTTTTAGGTAGCGAAGAATTCTTCTAGCGACTTTCAAATGAGTGGAGGTAGGAGCTTCCATGAAGCAACTTACTACTCCAACTGCAAAGAGTATATCTAGCCTTATAAAAGTCAAGTACCTCAAACTTCCCATAAGACTTTTGAAAAATATGGAATTCACTTTTTCTCCTTCATCAAACTTGGACAATTAATTCCCATTCTCCATCGGTATGTTCACGGGGTTGAAATAGAGCATATTGAACTTCTTCAATATCTCTTTTGTATAGATTTTTTGAGAGATAAAATTCCATCCTCCATCTGCTTCACTTCTAGGCCCAAGTAATATGACATGAGCCCTACGTCCGTCATCTCGAACTCACGGGATATATCTTTCTTAAAAACTTCAAACAAACTTGAGTTATTACCCGTGAAAATAAGATCATCAACATAAAAACAAACAAGCAAGATATCTCCATTAGTATGAACTTTAAGGTAAGAGCATATTCATGGAGACAACGAGTAAATCCAGGTTTTTGAAAATACTTGTCGATGCAACTATTCCATGCCCGTAGGGCTTGCTTCAACCCATATAAAGCTTTGTTCAATTGCAACACTTTATCTTCATGGTTTTTGACCACGAAGCCTAATGGTTGTTCAATATAGACTTCTTCTTCAAGATAGCCATTCAAGAAGGCTGATTTGACGTCTAGTTGATGGATCTTCCACTTCATTTGCGCCGCCAAAGAGATCAACAAACGAATCATCTCCATGCGGGCAACAAGTGCATAGACTTCTTCATAGTCAATGCCTTGCCTTTGCTTGTAGTCTTCAGCCACAAGTCGTGCCTTGTATTTCTCCACATCTCTATCATCATTTTTCTTTGTCTTGTATACCCATTTTACTCCAATTGTGCAATGACCCTTGGGAAGAGTTGTTAACTATCAAGTGTTGTTCTTCTCTATTAACTTGATCTCCTCCTCCATGGCTTGTCTCCATCTTGTCTGTAACAACTTAATCAAAGTTCATTGGTTAACTATCATCAAAGAGACAATATAAAAAATCAAATTAGTAACTTCTTACGTGCCATCATAGAGCTCTTGAATGCTCCTTGGTTGTATCTTGCATAGGTTCCACGGTCTCTGGTTATTCTTCATCACCAAAGTATGGAAGAAAATTATATGAAGTTTCAGCTTCCCAATTCCATGCCAATTCTTCATCAAATTCAACATCGCGACTTACCACCACTATGCCGCTTCTTGGGTTGTATAACTTGTAGCCTTTTGAACTCGTATCATAGCCAACAAACACATGCTTGGCACTTTGATCGTCAAGCTTCCTCTCCCTTGCTGTGGCACATGAGCATAGGCTATGTTCCCAAAGATTCTCAAATGCTTGACACTTGACTTTTTTTCACTCCATGCTTCTTGAGGGGTTTGATCTCTAACATTTCTTGTTGGAGACCTGTTGTTCAAATAAACTGCACAAGAAACAGCTTCGACCCAAAATTCCTTGGGCATATTTTTAGCTTTCAACATACATCTAGCCATATTAAGAATCGTTCGATTCTTTCTCTCTGCAACTTCATTTTATTGGGGTAAATAAAGTACCGTTAGAGGGCGACAAATTCCATGAGATTAACAAAAGCCATTAAATTCTTTTAAAGGGAATTCGCCTCCTCTATCGGACCTTAAAGCTTTTATTTCATAGCCACTTTCTTTTTCCACAAGTACTTTGAAATTATTAAAAGCAGCAAAAGCTTCATATTTTTGGTTCAATAAATAAACCCAAATCTTTCTGCTAAAGTCATCAATGAAAAGTAGAAAGTATTTTCTTTTACCAAAGGAAGGTGGATTGATTGTTCCACACACATCAGTGTGAACAAGCTGGAGCGGCTTAGTTGATCTTGACATGGCCTCCATTGGAAAACTCCTCCTTGCATGTTTTTCAAGAAGACAAGCTTCACACAATTGATTTGGATGGTTGATTGATAATATCCTATGCACCATGTTCTTTTCTCCCCTTGATTTGAGCGCTTCAAAATTTAAGTGCCCAAATTGCATGTGCCAACACCATGATTCATTTTGCACATTAACATTCAAACATTTTGAATTAATTGTCTTAAGATTCGGAGAAAATAATCTATTCTTTGCCATATGCACTTTAGCAATTAAAATTTCACCTGAATCTCTAAGCTAGAGATGCATATTTTTCATGTGGATATCATATACCTTTTTAAGAGGTTGGACCAAACTCAAAATATTATTTTTTTAATTTTGGCACATAATAAACATCTTGAATTAACTTGTGGCCACTATTTTTACAGGAGATCAGAATCGTACATTTCCCTTCTATTTGAATCTCTGAGGTATCTCCAAAGGACACATTGCCTTTCACTGTTCTATTGATCTCCACAAACTTCTCTTTGCATCCACACATATGATTGCTTGCTCCATTATGCAAATACCATGAGCTACAATTATCTCTGTCTTCTTCTTTGAGTGCCAGCAATAACGTTGACTCGTCTTCTTCTTTCTTGTTGTCAACAAGGTTTGCTTTCTCTTCAACATTACTACGATATTCCCAAGAGTAATGGCCAAATTTATGGCAATTATAACACTTAATTTTTTGATTTGTCATACCTTTATCTATTATTTTCTTAGTAGTAGCCATATCCTCTTCCTCTTCTTTGTCCACGACCACGACCTCTGAATGTTTGGTGAATTTTAACTTCATTGTTGAAGTTTTTACCATTACTTCTTCATCTTCCATGACCGCCACGGCCTCGTCCTCGTCCTCGTTCATTCCCTCGATGGCTCTTTTCACCTCCATAATCCTTAAAGGATGCCTGGGTTTTAAGAAGTTGCTCCAATAGCACTTCTTGTTTCCTCTTGATATTTTCTTCACGGGCCTGTAAAGAACCCTCCAATTCATCTACCATCATAGAGTCTAAATCTTTAGACTCCTCAATAGCACATACCACAAAATTAAATTTAGGTGTTAAAGTGCGAAGGATCTTTTCTCCCACACGGACATCTTCTATGTCCTCCCCATATCTTCTCAATTGATTTACAACAACCTTCACTTTTGAATAATTCCTAAATGCATTCGGATTCTATCATTTTTAAAACTTTAAAATCAACCCTTAGAGTTTGAAGTTTTACTTTGCCCATCTTGTCAACTCCTTTGAGAGAATTTTGTAAAATCTCCCAAGCTTCCTTTGAGATGGTAGCATATGCCACCTTCTCAAACATGAAATCATTCAAACATTGGTGGATGAGTGTGAGAGCTTGTTGATCCTTCTTCCTCGTCTTTCCCAAGACCTCTTTTTATTTTGAGGTATATCTTCCTCATTATCGGGTTTTGCATACCCTCTGTCTACGATTTCCCAACACATCCTGAGAGCCAAGAATGGCTTTCATACGTAGATACCATTTCTCATAATTATCTTTTGTGATACGGGGGTACTGAAAAGACAGCGGACCATTATTCGCCATGGCTCTGATACCCCGTTGTTGGGGAAAAATAATATCCCGCTCAAGAATAATATTCACGGTAAATCATAATAACACAAGAGAGTAACAGCGATACCAATTCTTTTAACGGGGTAAAATATAATACCCGAACGGAGCAATATAATACCACTATTATATTATAACTTGGTAGTATCAAGAGACTACTACAACTTCAAAAGAAATAATACTCTTTATTTTAAATGCCTCACTATAATATTACCCACTCAATATTTATCTCAGAGACTACAATATGTGGATTACTCTCCCTAACTCTCTCTGCTTCTTTCGATTTGGTATGCTTAAATGAACGAACAAAGCTCCTATTTGTAGGAGTGAATGACCGCCCATAGAACCAATCAAGAGATTGGATTTCATATGCAAGTTGCCTATTGAAATTTGCAAATCTAATCATCTGTTACAAAACCAATTTGCTAGATCCGCTTGCCTTGCCTTTTGTTTAGCCAATAGCATTTTTTCTTTCTTTATTCTTTTTGTTTCTTTTATTTAGGGACCCCACACCAACAACCTCAAGTTGACTAGTTTACAATAGTTAAAGCAATTTAACATGAGATCGGAACGAGAATTACTCCAAAGTTTTCTGAAGCATTAAGAATATCATTACAGTTTCTACCCACTAACTGAGGTCCAATTTGCTAAGTACATTAAGTTTTGCCACAAAATTTACCTATGTGCATGCAAGAGTAGCACGTACTAGCATAAATATTATTTGTTGAGGTGTTAGAATTTCTTATTTGTTTGGACTGTAAGGCCGGGTGGTTGCTCATAGAGCTCGAAGCTGGTGTCAGCTAGTGCGACGATTGGACTCATTTGAGATGTTGGTGGAGTGGGTGAATGCATGAACATTGGAGATTATATTGTTTTGCTGGATAAAATGGAAGGTTTTCTATATATAGGTGCTGGTATGTAAGGAAAGATTTAGGGATGTTATAATAGTGATGAGGAAGGGCTTGGTTCATCCCCCACTACGGGCCAGGGACTAAGACATATAATGCCCATTTAATTTATACTGCCCATAAAGTTTCAAGGTTAGTCTTATCCCCTCCGTAACTAGTTGATTATCAATGTTAGTCCCGCCAATATTGCTATATTTATAAATAATAATAATTCTGCGAAATATAAATTATCGTAATGAAATAGTAAATCGTATTCGAGCCCACTGAATTCACAGTGTTTCCTTAAGGAATTTAATCCCCTCCTAGTACCCAAGGTTATGGATTATTTCCTCCCAGGATAGAACGAA
>AWOL01S0017376.1:52241-101499 GCA_000715115.1 Nicotiana otophora
ACAAGAGTTTATTACCAGCTTTTAGAGCAGGGTGACTATTTCCGCCCCCCCCCTAAAAGTACTTTTAATCTCATTGAAAAATATTTTGCTAATTTCTTCTGGGGTCTCTCTAGTGAAAAAAAGAATTTTCATTGGAGATCTTGGAAGAAGCTATGCTATCCTTTAGATGAGGGAGGTATAAGTATTAAGATGATGGAAACTTTTGATAACATGTTAGCTTCTAAAAGATGTCGGAGAATTAGAATAATTTTTTTTGTAGGCGGTTAATTATATGAAGTATAAATAATGTCTGAGGTCTCATTTGGTGAGTAAAAAAATCTGATAAGACTCACATGAATGGAAAAAATTGAGGAAAACAGAGACAAAGCAGAACCTCATATATTATGGATTATAAACTCTGGGAACTCAAGCATTTTGTGAGATAACTAGACAGGTAAGGGCCCTTTGGAAACTTTACATGAGGATATCAATACTAATCCTAAGGTGTAGATTAAAGAGTATATTCAAAATGGAGAGTGAAACAGGAATAAACTATGAAGCATCTTCTTTGAAAAGACTATGGAACATATCATGAAGATTAACATTGAGGACCAAAACATTCCTGATCAACCTATTCGGGACCTCGCAGAGGATGGTAAGTACTCAAATAAAACCACTTACAATTTGCTCAGAAACAACAGAAATAAAGATCAATTCCTACACAAGGTATGACACTCTAGCATCCCTTTTAAAATATCATTCTTTTCTTGGAGATTATGGTTATCTAAACTTCCATTTGATGAAATCATTCTTAATTTTGGAAAGCGCATTGTTTCTAAATGTTCATGTTATACTAACCATGCCAATGAGTCTATACAATAAGTCTTTATGGAAAGTGATGCATCAAAAGATATTTGAAAAGCCATTGGTGACCCGATGGGGATAAAACATGTGCAAATGCCTGTCAAAGGATGGTTCAATCACTGGTGGAAAATAAAATACAATAATGAAGTCCACAAACAGATTCTTTAAATTACTCCAACCATCATTTGTTGGGAAATTTGGAAGGCTAGATGTTCTTGTAGATATGGAGATAAAAAAAGATTTAACTATTACAAGATGAAGCAACAAATAGTTTGGAATATTTAAGAAGTTGTATAAAGAGCTTCCCTAAATGCAAAGTGATATTACCCTGGGTTAAATTCTGTGGCTGTATGATAAAATTACAGCTTGTTCAAGAAGCCATCATTGTCACTTGGTTGAAGCCTCCTCAGAGAACACTCAAGTTAAATACTGATGGTAGCTATACCTAAGGTAATGGTAACTCTGAGAGATGATTAAGGTGACTTCTATATGGCCTATGCTATCCCAGCTAAATGTGATAACCACAATGAAGCTAAAGCTCAGGAAACACTGTTTGGTATTAAATGGCGCATACAAAATGGGATCACTGATTTTAGAATCAAACTTGACTCTCTTTTAGTGACAAACATGTTGAAGAACAGCCATACTCAACACTGCAAATTGCGAAGAACTATGGAGGAGATCTCACAATACATGAACCATGCCAATATCACTCCTACTCATTGTTATATGGAAGCTAACCAAGTGGCGGATTTTGTAGAAGAAGTATGCAACTAATGCTGATGAGGATAATATCTACCTCTCCTATAATCAAATGACCAGGGAGCAAAAGGACCCTTTCTTTTGGACAAATTCCAAGTTCCTAGTGTTAGAACTAGGTATGACAAATCTTTTTTCCAGATTTGTAGCAACCTCAGAGATTTCTTCAGATGTAATTTTAGGGACACATGTTACCTGTTTTGTTTCAGAAGAAACAGTTTCTTCCCCTTCAGTTGCAGACTTAAAAGAATCTTTAGATTTTTGGGGTTCATCTGCCTGACTTGCCTTCAGTGGCTCATGGATTTTCTTGATTTGTTCTCCTCCAACGACTACTTTGAAAGCAAGCATCTTGAATCTTCCTTCCTTAGACATAGATGTAGTTTAGGGTGTGGTTGAAGGAGTAGGTATGGATGTTTTGAGTGGTGATGAGGGATTTTCAGAAGTGTTAGACATTTATGGTTAGAGGATGAGAGAAGATGATTATGTGTTTTTGGAAGATGGGAGAAGACTAGAGAGAATTGTTTGGCGGTTGTGAATTATAACTGAAGAAATAACTTAGGCCAAATCAATTTAATGATAGATTCTTTGATTGGGTAATGACAGCCTTTGCAGAAGTTCAGGAGTCTAATCAAACTGGGAGTCAGTTTGAAGAGACGTTGATGATTCTCCCTAGAATCTAGGAACTTATTGTGTTTTTGGGACTCTTTTGGATGAAACTGGTTCATTTCGTAACGGATAAGCTCAAGGAGGTTAGGATAAAATAGGACTCTCCTTTTGATCATAATCCAAATATAATTATTTCAAAATATGCAGAGTAGAGAGTGCGTACCATGTAATCTGGATGAACCAGGTTCTTCACTGAGAAATCTCTTGTGTAAGTCTGAATTTTTCAAGAAAATAAAGATAATATCATTAGAGATAAATGAGACATTTTAGCACATGGCACAAGAGTATACTGATGAAAGTATGAGACTAAGCAAAATCTAATATGTACAAAAATTCACAGATTTTCTAACTAATTCTTTTGAGTTAGAACTCGTTTCTTTTAGGTGATCTAATTCTAACATGTTCCTTTTAAAGTTATCTCTACTTAGAGCTTTTGTGAAGATGTCATCTATTTGCTTGTTAGTAGCACAAAATTCTATAGTGATCAAACCCTTTTCATATTTGTCTCTCAAAAAGTGATGCCTAACATCTATGTATTTAGTTCTTTTGTGATGAACCGGTTCTTGGTCATAATAATTGTATTGGTGTTATCGCAAAAGATGGCGATACAACCTACATCAATTCCAAAGTCCATTAATTGTTGTTTTATCCACAACAATTGAGCACAACATGAGGCATCAGCAACATACTCAATTTCAGCAGTAGATAAGGCCACAAAATTTTGCTTTTTGGTGGCCCAAGACACAAGACATGAGACAAGAAAGTGTGCTATACCTGAGGTGCTATTTCTACCCACAAGAAAACCTACATAATCAGCATCAACATATCCCATTAAGTTGAAATTACTACATTTTGGATACCATAGACAGAGGTTAGTGGTGCCTTTTAGGTATCTCAAGATCCTCTTGACAACAGTCAAGTGAGACTCCTTTGGATTTGCCTGAAATCTAGCACAAAGGCATACACCGAAAATAATGTCAGGTCTGCTAGCAATGAGATATAACAAAGATCCAAGCATTCCCCTATACAACTTTTGATCAATAGATAAACCATCTTAATCTACATGCAATTTTGTGGTTGTTGCCATATGAGTGTCAATTTCGTTTTTGGAATCTTCCATTTTAAACCTTTTAAGCAACACTTTCACATACTTCTGCTGATGGATCATAGTTCCATTTGAATTTTTTTAATTTGTAAGCCTAAAAATAAATTAAGCTCACCCATCATACTCATTTCAAATTCACTCCCTATTAGTTTAGAAAATTCTTTACTTAACTTATCAGTAGTTGCTCCAAAGATTATATCATCAATATATATCTAAACTACTAAGAGATCTTTACCTTTTTATTTCAAGAATAAAGTATTGCAAATTTTACCTCTCTTGTAGCCATGCTCAAGTAAGAATTTTGATAATCTTTCATACCATGCTCTTGGAGCCTGCTTGATCCCATAAAGTGCCTTGTCAAACTTGTACACATTATCAGGACATTCCTTGCTTTCAAAGTCCGGAGGTTGCTTGACAAACACTTCTTCCTTTAGATATCCATTGAGTAAGGCACGCTTGATATCCATCTGATGGAGAGTGAATTTCATGTAAGCAGCAAAGGCTATAAGGAGTCTAATTTCCTCCAATCTTGCAACCGGATCAAAAGTCCCATCATAGTCTATGCCCTCCTCTTAAATATATTATTGAACCACCAATCTTGCCTTGTTCCTTGTAACTGTTCCATCTTCGTTAAGTTTATTTCTGAAGACCCATTTTGTGCCAATTACTGATCTGTCTTTGGGTCTTGGTACCAGATGTAAAACTTGACTTCTCTCAAATTGGTTAAGTTCATCTTGCATTGCATTCACCCAGTCTGCATCCTGCAAAGCCTCGGCAACATTTTTAGGTTCAATAAGAGATAAAAAGCATCAAAAGCACAAAGATTCTTCAAAGAAGATCTGGTTTTTATTCCAGAGGTTGGATCAATAATTTTGTTCTCAATGGGATGAGAACTTTGATACTTGTAAGGTTTCATAACCAGCTAGTTTCCCTTAGATGTCCTTTCAATGTTTTGTTGATGAGGAATAGGTTCATGGACAGGTTCCCTCGAGGTTTGAGGACCAGTTCAAATTATTGGTTCCCCAAGTACACGCAAGTATATGTGGCCGTTAAGTAATAAAGTAACTCGAAAGTTGGATGTCGAACCCACAGAGACTTAGATTAACCGTTAACAAAGAAAGCTAAAATTAGTTAATTGTCCAAGATAATTAAGAGTTTGATTTTTCTATTACAACTACTATTGTGAAATATAAACACGTAACCCAGGGAGATATAGATTCCAGGGTTGTGGTCGGTTTATAAATCCTATTGAGTTCGTAACTACACATGTTAATCCAAATTATCTATGATTGCTAGTTGACCAGATCGTTTATATAAATAACATGTTCCCACAATACTATCTGTCTATCCATAATTTATCAACCCTATATTCATATGGTCTTGAATCTATCATGAATGAATATAATACGGTATTCAACTAATCAAGACCGTTAGGTATATTCCTATCCTAATCGCGAAATCTTTCCCCGAGCCACGGGTTCAGAAACAAGCTCTCTCTAATCCTACTCTAATCTAAACACGACTTTCCCAAGCATATCATAGATAGTAAATAAACTCAACTGTTGGCCAAACAATTAAGCAATTATGCACAAAATTAGAGAAACAACCAAAGATGATAACTCGAATTAACGGTAATATAATAGTAAACTTCAATATTCATGACAACCACAACCCTAGAATATGAAGTTTAGCTCCACATAAACATGATAGCAAAACCATAAATCATCAAAAAAAAGTAAAGATTACTAAGTTTGATTGAAGAAAGATAGAGTGTGATGAATTCCGGCCTCCACGACGGTTCCGTGCTCTCCCTAGGTCTTAAGTATGTCAAACAATCTCTCGAAATAATGTTTTACATGCATTTATACCAAGTAGGGTTGGGCCTAGACGAAATCTCCCTTTCCTAGCCGAAATAGGAAAACTTGCAAACTTATTATTTTTCATGCACCGCACTGTGCATCGCCCACTGCGTTACACTAGTGCCTTTTCCTGTCATACCAAAAAAACCCAGTCTCTGAACTTTGGAAATTTCTGACATAAAATTACACTAATGCATCGTACTGTGTCTCGCACAGTGCCTCGCACTAGTGCATTTCTTCAGCAGTTGCTTCTTCCTTGAATTTTGACGTCCAGAATTGACCTTCGAGCCTCGAACACGATCCTGGCTTAATCCCTTGGACTTTTACTCAGACTTCAAATCTCCAAATAACTTGAATTAGCTCCATAATATCTACACAACTCAGAATCGCTCGTACAAGGCATAAAACATACAATAAGTGCAAAACACTAACAGTTAAGTTCAAACACAGTTAAAGTTTAGTGAATTAGAGTGCAATAAGTGACTAAAATACGCAATTATAGCCTATCATCAGTTCCTCTTTGTTCAATTCCCCCTATCAAGTTGCCCTGGGTGGAAGGACCTGTTCCATCCTTAGGTGCAGCTTCAATCTGGGTTGTGGTTTCATTTGAGTTTTTTACCAGCCCAATTGCTTCATCATCATGTTCCTACCTCTCAGAAAGAATGTTAGTTTCATCAAAAATCACATGTACACTTTCTTCTACACACATAATTCTTTTGTTATAAATCTTATAAGCTTTACTATGTGAAGAATATCCCAAGAATACTCCCTCATCACTTCTGATCAAACTTACCTAGGGCGTCCTTACCATTATTGTGCACAAAGAAGTTACATCCAAATGCCCTAAGATGGGATATATTTGGCTTTCTCCCTTTCAGTAACTCATAGGGAGTCTTATCAATAAGAGGTCTAGTCATGCACCTATTTATGATGTAGCATGCAGTGTTCACAACTTTTGCCCAGAAACTATGGGGCAGTTTACTAGAAAGAAGCATAATCCTAGCCATTTCTTCCAATGTCTTATTCTTTCTTTCAACTACTCCATTTTGCTATGTTGTCCTAGGAGCAGAAAAATTATGATTTATGCCATGCTCATCACAAAATTTAGCAAATTTAGCATTCTCAAATTCAGTACCATGATCAGACATAATTGATGCAAGTTGATTACCTAGTTGTTTTTGAGTTTTCTAACAAAAGAAGTGAACATGTCAAATGCTTCATCTTTAGATGTAAAAAATAATGTCCAAGTAAATCTAGAGTAATCATCAACAAGCACCATAACATATCTCTTACCACCTCTGCTCAATATTCTCATTGGTCCACAAAGATCCATATGGACCAGTTCCATAGCCCTGGTGGTGCTTACTACTTTCTTGATTTTGAAAGAGGATCTTACCTTCTTCCTCCTTGCATAAGCCTCACAAACTTTATCTTTCTTTAACTTAATGTTAGGCAGCCCTATCACTAAGTCCTTGGAGACTATTTTGTTGAGTTGACATAGACTGGCATGTCCAAGTCTCTTGAGCCAAAGGAGGGGATCATTATCCAACACACTTAAGCAAGTGAGTTCATTATCTGAAAGCGTGAAAAACTCTATAACATATATGTTGTTCACTCTTTTTCCCTGCAAAACTATCTTGTCAGTGGTAAGATTAATCACAAAGCATTTTGTAGAGCTGAATGATACCGTGTTACCTCTATCACACAATTGCGATACACTTATTAGACTGTAGTTTGGTCCACCTATCAAGTAGAAGTTCTCAATAGAGTGAGAATTAGTCTTACCTACTTTTCCAACCCCAATGATCTCACATTTATTCCCATTTCCAAATGAGACATTACCTCATTTAAGGTCCTCAAGTGAAAGGAACTGGTTCTTGCTTCCTGCCATGTGCTTTGAGCAGTCACTATCCATGTACTATATTTGGCTGCTCCCCTTCACTTGGACCTGCAAAAGGAAATCAGGGGTTAGTCTTAGGAACCCAAACTAGTTTGGATCCCTTTCTATAGGCAAAAGGATGAATCAAATTCTTTTTAGCCCAACTTGGTAGCATATTCTTCCCTTGAACGAATTCTTTATTCTTTTGACTTGCCTTTTATTTTGCAGTGCATTCACTTTTATAGTGACCTGTTTTACCACAGTATGCGCAAATCTTGTTCTCAGGAAGTGTGAGGTACTTGCTTTTAGGATCCCACTTAGGTGCCAAGTTCCCAAAGCCAAGTCCTCTTCTATTGCTACTATGGTGTTCTTGTAGCCATAAAAGCCATCGGAGGACCTGTTCCATTTACAAGTTCTGTCTAGCTCATGCTTGACCTTGTTTAGATCCTCTTTTAGGATTCTTACGTGCTCATCCCTTTTATACAACTCATCTTTCATTTTTCCTACATTTTCTTCTAGAGTGAGTTGTGTGTGATCAACTGTCTTTTTACCTGTTCCTAATTTCAGTTTTAGATTTTCAGATCTAAGCTCTAGGACAATTGAGTCAAGTGCATGAACCTAGTTCTTCAACACAGTATTTTCACTTACAGTTTCATTAACCTTAAGTTCTAAGTTTTTGCACTTAGCCTTCAAAATCACACATTCTTTACACAATTGTTTCTTTTCATTGTTTACATCCTCAGATTCATCAATTAGTTCTAGAATTAACTCATATAACCTTTATTTAGACAATAATTTAATCTTGTCTTTGAGATGAATTACACTTACCTCAGTTTCTTCATCAAATTCTCCAATGGCCATAAGTGCTTATTCATCCTCATCATCATTATCTGAGCTTTCTCCTCAAGCACCGACTATAGCCTTGGTTGATCTTTTTTTCTTGGGTTGAACCTATTCCTTCTTCTTGTTCCTTCGTTCAACTCTTTTCTTCTTCCATTCGATTTCCCATAAATGACGGTTCTTGATGTGGTGACCAGTCTTTCCACACTTGTAACAACCATCATTGGTTTTCTTTTCAGGGGCTTTTGACTTGCTATAGCTTCCATTTCTTGAAGAACATTTTCCTCTTCTTAGGTACTTCTTGAAGTCTTTGGTGATCATAGTTATTTTATCATCTTCTAGATCATAACCTTCAGTGATTCTGAGTGCCAAACTCCTTTCCTTCTTACGTACATCCATTTTCATGGTTTGTCTCCTAAGTTCATAGGCAGTAAGATTTCCAATTAATTCATCCAGTGGGAGAGTGGAAATATTCTTTGATTCCTGAATGGCAGTGACTTTGTTCTCCCAAGTGATAGGCAAAACCCTAGTCAGTATCTTCTTGACTCTATCTTCTTCATGAATAATCCTTCTAAGAGACTTTAGCTCATTTGTCAATGTAGTGAACCTTCTGTACATCTCTTGAATGGTTTCTCCTTCCTTCATAGCAAAGTTCTCATATTGAGAATAAAGTAGAGTTCCTCTGGATCTCTTCACCTGAGGTGTTCCTTCATGAGCCACTTGCAATGTGTCCCAAATTTGTTTAGCAGTGGTACAACTTTGGAACACTCATCTGGACCAAGTCCACAAACAAGCCATTTCTTAGCTTTAGCATTCTTCTCCCATTTCTTCAAGTCCTCAGCAATGCAATCCGCTCTTGTCTTTGGCACATCTACTCCTTTAGCATTTGTCTTCAAGGTAGCTAGTGGATCATCGGTGACAATGTCTCATAGCTCATAGTTCTCTCCTATGATATGATCTCTCATCCTATTTTTCCACCAAGAGTAGTACTAGCCGTTAAATAGTGGTGGCCTAGGAGTGGATTGCCCTTCCCAGTTTCCAGGTGGTGCACTCATGCTGATCTTCTCCTAAGGTGTAAGCCTCTTCAAGGAGAACCCGCTCTGATACCAATTGATGTTTTATACTTTAATGTCACACAAGAGGCTCCTACTCAAATGGAATACGTAACGGACAATACCGAATCAACGGTCATATTTCAAGTCAGAAAACACATGAGTACGCGGACTCCTTATATAGTATTACGTATGATTCTTCCAAGGCGAGCGGCCCAATCCCATAAGAGTGTTTCATAGAACCGCCGAGGCGAACAACCCAATTCCATAAGAGTAATTCATAGAACTACCGAGTCGAACGACTTGATCCCATAAGAGTGTGATACATAATCCTGCCAAGATGAACGGCCCGATCCCATAATAATATATTACTTTGCCAAGGCGAACGGCCCGATCCCACAAGAGTGTGTTACATGATACCGTCGAGGATAATGACCTGATTGGATAAGAGTGTTATATGATACAGCCGAGGCGAACAACCCGATTCTATTAGAATAAGAGAATTTAATAGGTCCTTGACTCCACTCACGAATATACGTGTCAGTATGAAATTTAAGGATACTTTTCGATAAATATACACAATGTGGGAGGAATTCATAAGGGAAGCACAATTGCTACGGCTAATAAAGTAGCTCGTCAAGCATCTAAGATAGAGAGTCCATTGCTCTACGCGAGTCTAGTCTCAGGTCATAATGTGAATTAAAATAATTAAACAGGCAAGGATAACTCAAATAGTACAATTTAAGCATGGCGTGAGTCTAAGACTACCCGGACATAATTAGAAATCCTAGCATATGCACGGACACTCATCACCTCATACGTGCGTAGCTCCCACAACACATAGCACATAAGAAATATGACACGTGCGAGGTAAATTTCCTCCTCACAAGGTTAGACAAGAGACTTACCTCGCTCCGAAGTTCCATAACCAACTCTAACGCATCTCTAGCACCTCAAACCAATGCCCATCAATCTGAAACTAGTCAAACAATCATGAAAACCAATAAACATATACTCCAACACACATAATTAATCAATTTAAAATAATTTTCAACTCTGTTTGAAAAGTCAACAAAGTCAACCCTCGGGCCCACGTGCCCGGATTCTGAAAGTATTCGAGGATAAACATTACCCATAACATCACGGGATTAAATATATAATTTATTCTCAATTCCATTTTCGATTTCGTGGTCAAAATCCAAAAATACCAAATTCTAAGTTTTCTTTAAAATCCCATAATTTATACAAATTTTATGTTTTAATCCATATGTAACTCATGCATTTATTTCATATCAAGTGGGATTACTTTACCTCATAATAGATGATGAAATCTCTTCTTCGACAGCTCCAAAAATCGCCCAACCAAGTGAAGAAATGAGAGAAAATGAGCCAAATCCCGTATTAAATCAAATATGCCTAGGCTCGCTCTTCTTCGTGACCTCGAAAAAAGCCTCGCGATCGTGAAGGCCAACTCCTCCCAGATGCCCAGCTACTCTACGTGTTCACGACGACCTGATCGCATTCGCGTTGCCCAGCTGACCCTTCCACTCGCGTTCGCATTCGCGTTCCACCCCTCACGTTCGCGAAGGCCTCTTGCCTCACACCCATCCCCCCTTCCAACCTTCTTCGCGTTCACGATAAAGACTTCGCGTTCGTGCAGTAGGACTAGGTCCTTATCCGCATTCGTGTGAGCCTCCTCACATTCTCGAAGAGAAATACAGGTGCCCTTCATCAGCCTTTTTCGCGATCGTGGGACTACCTTCGCGATCGCAAAGCACACCAGCACACCAACACACCAGCAGCATCAAAAGATCCAAACTTGGTCTGAAACCACTCTGAATCAGACCCGAGGCCCTCGGGACTCTGTCCAATCACAACAACAAGTCCCAATACCTTATGAAAACTCATCCAAAGGCTCAAAACGTCACGAATAACATCAAAATCATGAATCGACGATCAAAATCCTTCTTTAAACTTTCAAACTTATAAACTTCGATGAACGCGGTTGAATTACACTTAATCATTCTGGAATGATGCCAAACTTTAATTACAAGTCACAAATCACGATAATAACCTATTCTAAGGTTTGGAATCCCAAATGGACATCCGTAACATCAAAGTCCACTTCGAAAGAAAACTTAGGAAATTCTAAAACTTTCAAAATTCCAGCTTTCAATAATAAGCGCTGAAATGCTCCCGGGCCACCCGATACCCAACCCGAACATACGCCCATGTCAGAAATCATCATACAAACTTATTAAAACCTTCAAATCCTGATTCTAAGGTCGTTTACTCATAAGTCAAACCTTGGTCAACTCTTCCAACTTAAAGTTTCCAAATTGAGAATTTTCCTTCCAAATCAACTCTGAACTTCACGAAATTAAATTCCGACCACATGTACAAGTTATAAAACATGAAGTAAAGCTACTCAAGATATCAAACTGTCAAACGATGTACTAGAGCTCAAAATAATCGGTCGGGTCATTACATATTCACAAGTAGACATTTTTGTTTGGATTATAGACTCTGGAGCTTCTGATCATATGACTTATCAGAAGTCACTTCTTTTTAGTATTCACCTTTCTCTATTCCATATCTTGTCTCCCTACCTAATGGTTATAAGGTTAAAGTCACTAATTGTGGATCTTTAACTTTTTTTCCTAAATTCACCTTGCACAATGTGCTTTATATACCTACTTTTGAATACAACCTCATCTCTGTTTACCACTTGGTTTCACGGTTTGATGGCATACCTCAATTCTCTAACACTTTGTGTTATTTACAGGGTCGTTCAGTAAATAAACCTTTGGTGCTTGGTAGATAGGACCATGGTTTATACAAACTGGATATTTCTCCTTTTACTTCTTCCTCTTCATGTGTTTCTAGTTTAATAGTTTCTTATCCTACTAGTTCTATTTCTGATGTTACTATTTCTAGTAGTGTTAATAAGTCTGAGTATGATGTTTTCCCTTCCGCTGTTCCCCATTGTAATTATGCTCATGCAAATTTGAATAAAATGGATGTGAGTTGGCACTTTAGACTTGGGCATGTTCCTTTTTCCAGAATGAAACATACCCCTGTTCTTAGTTCTTCTCTTTATTCCAAACAATCCTTTCCCTTTTCCATATGTGCCTTAGCTAGATAGAACAGACTCACTTTCCCTTGTTGTATCACTTATTACACGCCTTTTCAACTCATTCACATTGATACTTGGGACCCTTATCATTCTTCGACTTCTACCGGTGCAAGATAGTTTCTTACATTTGTAGATGACTACTCTATAGCTACCTCGACTCATCTTCTGGGAGCTAAGAGCAATGTTTTTGATATGCTCAAAAGTTTCATTGTAATGGTTGAGAATCATTTTCATACCAACATCAAATCTATGGGGAGTGATAATGTGTTAGAGCTGGGCTCTAGTTCTGTTAGATCCAAGTTCTTTTCAGAAAAAAGGTACCATTCATCAGACTTCATGTCCACACATACTTCATCAAAATGTTATTGTGAAAAAGAAGCATAGACATCTCCTTAAAATTGCCAAGGCATTGCTATTTCAATCTTCCTTACCTATTTCCTTTTAGGGTGATTGCATCCTTACTGCTACCTACCTAATCAATACATTTCTTTTTTATTTGTTACATAACAAGAGTCCCTTTGAAGTACTGTATGGTAAGGCTCCCTCATATTCTCACCGTAGAACATTTGGTTACTTGTGTTATGAAATTGTTCCTAAATTTTATAGAGACGTGTTTAAGCCAAGGTCTATGCCCTGTGTCTTTTAGGTTATCCTTTTACTGATAAAGGCTACAAACTGTATAATCTCACTTATAAATCGTGTTTTGTCTTTAGAGATATTGTTTTCCATGAGTATGTCTTTCCCTTTTCCCTTTCTTCTTCCATCCCTGCCTCTGTATTCTCCCCTCCTTCTGTTTCTGATGATTCTATTGCCCCACCTTCTTCATCTTTTGCTCCTTCCTTCTCCATCTTCCATTTCTTATTCTCATTCTCTTGGCTCTTCTCCTTCTTCTGCTGCCCCTATTTCCACTCCTCTCTCTCCTGCTATACCTATTGCCAATCCTCCTTTTCTTGTTTCTGAGGTTCCTATGAGGCAGTCCTCTAGACCTCACAATCCTCTAGGATATTTAAAGGACTATGTTTGCACGCTTCCTTCTTCCTGCTCCACTTCTGTTTCCAACACTATATCTACTAGTGTGCCTCGTGTCTTTGAGCCTTATACTTTCTCTCAAGGTGCCTCCATTCCCGAATGATAAGAGGTAATGAAGAAGGAATTTGAGGTTCTTGAGGAAAATAAGAAGTTGTTGATTTGCCTTTGAGAAAGAATCCTATAGGGTGTAAAACGGGTTTATAAAGTTAAATATAGAGCTGATAGTGCTATTGAAAAATATAAGGCTAGGTTAATGGTCAAGGGTGACAACAAGTGGAAGGGGTTGACTTCCACGAGACCTTTTTCCCTGTTGTGAAGATGTCCAATGTCAACACTCTGGTTGATGTTTCCATCAAGAAACATTTCCCCTTATTTTAGCTTGATGTCAACAATGCTAATCTGCATAGGGACCTTGATGAAAAGCTCTATATGAAGCTGTCTCCTGGGTATTTTGTTCCTTCTACTTTTAGTTCTAGGCAGCTGGTTTGCAAGCTTCAGAAATCTCTTTATGGTTTGAGACAAGCATCGAGACAGTGGTATGCCAAGTTATCTCATTCCCTCTATTCTAGAGGTTATACCTCTTCTCTAAAATGATTACTCCCTCTTCACAAGCGGTTCTGGGGATTCTTTTGTGGCCTTAGTTATGTATGTAGATGACATAATTCTGACTGGGACTGATTCTGCTAAAATCTCTACCTTAAAATCCTTCCTTCATCAACATTTTAAGATAAATGATTTGGGTTCTCTTGGCTATTTTTTGGGGATTGAGGTTATATATTCTGCTTCTGGGATCCTCTTACATCAGAGAAAGTTCATTGTTGATTTGTTGTCTGAGTTTCATTGCTCAGATGTTTCTTCTGTCTTGTGTCCTCTTGCTATGAATGTGAAACTTAAGGCTAATGAGGGTGATCCCTTGCCCAAGTCTGAATTGTACAGTTACTTGATTGGTAAGCTTAATTTTGTAACTCACACAAGGCCTGACATCAGTTTTGCAGACCAACACCTTAGTCAATTTATGCAGTCTCCCTGCCTCCCACACATGTCTGATGTCCAACATCTGTTGAGGTATTTGAAAGGTACTTTTGATCATAGGATCTTCTTCAATGCTTCTCCAGACTTCTCTATTTTTGCCTACTATGACAGTGATTGGGCTACTTGCCCTCTATCTCTGGCTATTGTATTTTATTGGGTGGTAGTCTTGTGGTTTGGAAGTCCAAGAAGCAGCCTATTGTTTCCATGTCCTCCGCTGAAGGTGAGCATAGAGCAATGAATACAGGTGTAGCCGAGTTGTCCTGGTTGTCTAGATTACTTGCTGACTTGGGACTTCCTTGCTCTTTCTCTGTTTTCTTATTTTATGACAGTCAAGTTGCAATCAACAGTGCTAGAAATTCAATTTTCATGAAAGAACCAAGCATATCGAATTAGATTGTCATTTGGTTCGGACCAAGCTTGCTGAGGGTTTAATCTATTTGGTTCACACTTCTTCCCCTACTCAGTTGGCTAACCTTTTTTAACAAGCCTCTTCCAGGTGCTGTTCGTCATGATGTTTTGCTCATGTAGGGGGTCTTCCCACCCTGCAACTTGAGGGGGGAGTGGGTGTTGAAGATATTGAGAAAAGTCCAGATTAATGCCCATTTTCATTAATGGGCCATTATACTTATTTGTACATGTGCTGAAAGCCCAATATTTCTTTTTCTTGTATTTTTCCCCTTCAATTGCAAATTACTCCCTCCGTTCACTTTTACTTGGCATGTACACTAAAAATAAACTTTTATTTTTACTTGTCACTTTACGCATATCAAGAGAAGATAATTTTTTTTCTGCTATACCCACAATATTTATTACTCATTTCAAATCATTTTCTCAAATCCAATAAAATATGTATCAATTAATATGAGTATCATGGTAAATTATGCACTTTATTTATTATTTCTTAAGGGGCGTGAAAAGTCAAAACGTGTCAAGTAAAAGTGAACGGAGGGAATAGTTGGGTTCATTTTTATATAGTTTCTAGACTATTCTATTTTGTAATAGATGAACAAAATTCATTTCGAAAATCAATAATATCTCTCTTCTTCCCCAATCTCATGTCAAACCCTGAAACGATTCTGTTCAAATCTACTTTGATTTTCGCTGCTAACAACTATGTCTTGCATCATTATAGGTTCTCTACCTTTCTACCTTTCTCTCCTCTCATTCCCCTCAAAAAAATAAAAGAGGAAGGAAAATGAAAAGAAATTGAGGGGGAAAAGGAAAAATGAGAAAAGGACTAGGAAATCAAGAGATACATTATGGTCGCTTTGTCTCATTTGGACTTTTCCTTTAGCAATTTGGCACATGAATGACAAATCTTACTAAATCCACCAGATAAGGCCCAACGAGGTTCATATATACAACTCCTTTTTCTTTCAAAGATGCATAACTATACACATAAGACAAAATATTTCGAGAAAATACATTTTAATGTTTAGTTAGTGAACAAAATATTTTGCGCTATTTGATTATGAGGAGAAAAATAGTTACCTAAATATTATAAAAAACTATTTTCACTCTTGGTCATAAAAAGATACTCCATGTAGCTTCATGGAGTGTCATGAATTTTTCTCTTCTTCTTACATTATAAAAGCATTTCCTACTCTTGGTTATGAAAATACTGTAATAAGTTTTTTGGTGTAAACTTAATTATTGTAAACAAAAGATGACTTGACAATACTCATTGACTACTTGCCTAACCACAGGACCAGCTCAATTGTATGTAGAGAAATTGAAAGAGGAGAGAAACTGAGTGTCTAGCGCCATAAGACTTTTTTGTGTTTTTGACCTAGAAATATGAGTCCCTTGAGAAATCAATTTTCACAAATTGTGGGAAAATGTCTTGTGTAAGAAAAAGAAATTCAAAACATTTAGGATGAAAAATTGAAAAATATTTTCCTCCATACCAAATATATCCCGATTTAAACTTGTGATACGCATTATGATTTAAATTTTGATATCTTAAATGTTAGATATTACAAGAACCGAATATATGAAAATTTTAAATCTACATACCATTAATGCACATATGACGTACAGAAACTAAATGAGCTTGATTTCATAATTAATCTAATTGGTGGTTGTCCTTAAGACCGTGCACAAATTGAAGCTCACTTCCCTTTCTTTTTCACTTTCATATGTCAATGTTCCAACTTCCACCCATAATCCATAATTAAAACGTTGATACAAAAGACTAGGAATGTTTTTACTTGAAAGTGATTATTAATTAAATTGTGCAAAAAAAACATAGTGTCGAAACAGGGGCGGAGCTAGAGTATAGCTTATAAGTTCGGTCGAACTCATTAGTGTTTATTCAAATTTTATATTAGTATTGATAAATATATAATTTGAATTTTGAATTTTAGATTATTATTCTACCTAGAGATTTGTTTGTCTTCTAGATATACATGTACCTATAAAATCTCATTTATCTGTAAAAAAAAAATTTATTAAGAAATATTACTTGTTTTAGTGTATGAGAAGTCTAGGTTTTCTCTCCTTTGTTGACTCATAACTTCCAACACCTCTACCAAATTAGTTCCTCCTTCCCCAGTCTCTATGACTAATGCTTCCTCCATTCTTCCATCCTCTTCCTCTGCTATTTCAGTCTCAAACATTAAAAATCTTATCCTACTATTCTCGGCTATACAAACTATATGTTCTGGATATAGCTTTTCTTACCCGCCTTCAAAGGTCATGATGTTTATGGCTTTATTGATAGAAGTTTTTTCTGTCTCGAGCCTACTATATTTCGTGATGATGGTACCTCTATCCAGAATTCTTCGTTTCAATAATGGATTCAACTTGACTCTGTTGTTCTTTCATGGATTCAAGCAATGATTTCTCAAGAGATTCTTCAAGCTATTATCAAGACAAATCATTCTTTCACTTCTAGAGATGCATGGCTTTCAATCAAGCAATTATACCGTGTCAGTTCTTGAATACTTCAACTCAAATTTCAGTTTCATAACCTTAAGAAAGGTAACCTTTCAACTAATGAATATGTCCATTGTCTCAAATCCATTGTAAATGCATTGACGTCCATAGGTAATCCAATCTCAGAATATGATCTTGTACCATAATTACTCCCTGGATTAAATCCAGAATATATGTCTGTGAGTACCTCTATCTCCACATGTGTTACTCTTCCTATATGTGTTGAAGCACGCTCTCTACTTTTTCTTTACGAAGCTCAATTAAGTAGTCTCTTTAATTCTTTTACAGATAATTCCACCACTGTGTTTGTGGCCAAGCAACAAGCTTCTTCCTCTTATGGGCGTGGACGTGGTCATCATAACAATGGTGGGCACCATTCCAATGGTGGACATGGTCGAGGTCGCTATACTCAAGTGACTACAGAATCTTTTAATATTGGGCCTCAACAATTCACTCCTCGTCTACATCTTCCTTCGTATATAAAAGTATATCATAAGTAAATCGATACACCCCACGTTTTCGTACATAAAATTATACCATAAGTAAATCGATATATGTTCGGAAATGAGATGTTATATCCCGCATTTTCGGACGTTGAAGTTTCATCGTAAGTTGATCGACGCACGCTCGGGAATGGGATTATTTTGAGGTTATAAGCATTTATGCTATTTCAAAATAAGTGATAAGTAAATTCATGAAGGTGAGAGGCTAAGCGAATCGAAGAAAATGAGTTTCGTCGAAGTTTGGCAATTTGGGGATAAAATACGGTCCAAGCTATAATACCCGATATTTATGGACTAGTGCCATACAAGGTACCACATGACCATGATAGTAAGGTGTATAAAGTATGTTAAAAGTGATTGGTATTATAAGTAATTTGAGATAATTCTTAATTATGTGGGTAATTGGTTAATTATTAGTTAGTGGGAGATTATTAAGTTAATCAAGAGATTAATGATTAATTAAAAAATATTTGGATAAGCTTGAGGTGCCTAACGTGGCAGCCCAAGCAATGACTCTTTAGTCATTTAAAATAGGTGTCACATTAAGGAATTTGGTGGCCAAATCATTCCTAAAATGGAGCCCACATCATAAGACATCTTAAAACTTAAGAAGTCATTATTGACACTTAAATCCCCAAACATAACTCTCCAATCCCTAGCCTAAAACTCCCAAACTTCCACCTCCAAAATACACAAACTAGGTGGGAAATTCAATGGGGAAACAACATTATTGAATACAAATAATCACAAGTGACTTACTTAAAGAAATCCTTCAAAATCCCTCTCAAAGATGGCCTTAGTCTGAGTTTGCAAAGTCCAAAATGATAAAAATTATGAAAACCCTTCAACCTTTATTCTGCCTAGTGCTTTTCGCACCTGCTGCCCTTTTTACGCTTCTGCGATACTGCTTCTGTGGTCAAGTCTCCGCATCTGCAGAACTAACATAAACTCCGCTCCATTACTTCTGCGGCCCTCAATCCTAAATCTGCGGGCTCGCTCCTGTGCAACAAGGTTCGCTTATGCAAACTACTATTTCCAGCTCACCCTCCACTTTTGCGGAGCCACATTTGCAGGCTCGCTAACCCTCCGAAATCCATCCAAGGCCCCCGGGACCTCAACCAATTATACTAACTAGTCCTAAAACGTGATACGAACTTAGTCGAGGCCTCAAATCACATCAAAAAATATCAACAACATGGATCGCACCCCAATTCAAGCCTAATGAAAACTAAGAAATTTCACATTCTGCAATCGATGCTGAAACCTATCCAATCACGTCCGATTGGCCGCAAATTTTGAACATAAGTCATAAATAACACAACAGACCTACTCCAACTCCCGGAATAAAAATTCAATTCCGGTTACCACAAAGTCAACTCTCTGTTAAATTTCTCAATTTCCAAAATTTCTAATTTTCCAACTTTTGCCATTTCAAGCCTAAATTAACTACGGACCTCCAAATCACTATCCAGACACACTCCTAAGTCCAAAATCACTTAACGGAGCTATTGGAACCATCAAAACTTCATTCCAGAGCCATTTACACAAAAGTCAATATCCGATCAACCTTTTCAACTTAAGCTTCCAACCTTGAGACTAAGTGTCTCAACTCATTCCGAAACATCCTCGGAACCAAACCAACTACCCCGGAAAGTCACATAATGACAATTGAGCATAAAATAAGCAGTAAATGGGAGAACAAGGCTACAACACTCAAAACGACCAGCCGAGTCGTTACACCATCCTCCCCCCCTAAACAAACGTTCATCTTCATACCTGGAGTCTCAAATAGACGTGGATATCTACTGTGCATCTCCCCGCTCGGTCTCTCAAGTAGCCTCCTCAACTGGCTGACCTCTCCACTTCACCTTTACTGAAGTTATATTCTTTGACCTCAACTTGCAAACATGCTGATCCAAAATGGCCACCGGCTCAGCATCATAAGTCAAATCACTAACCAACTGAACCGTGTTGAAGTCCAAAACATGAGACGGATCACTGACATACTTCCGGAACATAGAAACATGAAGTACTAAATGAATACTCGACACAATCGCGTAGCATATCCTCCAATATCTGAATAGTACGTTCGGATTGTCCGTCCGTCTAAGGGTGGAATGTTGTACTCAACCCAACCTGTGTGCCTAACTCTCGATGCACCGCTCTCCAAAACTACGATGTAAACTGCATGCCCCGATCTGAAATGATGGACACTGGCACACCGTGAAGGCAAACAATCTCGTGGATGTAGATCTCAGCCAACCGCTCCGAAGAATAAGTAGTCCCAACTGGAATGAAATATAGGGACTTGGTCAACCGATCCATAATCACCCAAATAGCATCAAAATTCCTCGACGTATGTAGGAGCCCAACTACAAAATCCATGGTGATACGCTCCCATTTCCACTCTGGAATCTCAAGCCTCTGAAGCAATCCGCCTGGTCTCTGATGCTCGTACTTCACCTGTTGACAGTTTAGGCACCGAGCTACAAACCCCACTATATCCTTCTTCATCCTCCCCCACTAATAGTGTTGCCTCAAGTCTTGGTACATCTTCGCGGCACCCGAATGAATGGAATACCGCGAACTGTGGGCCTCCTCAAGAATCAACTCACGTAGCCCATCTACATTAGGCACATAAATCCGATCCTGCATCCTCAACACCCCATCATCCCCAATAGTAACATCCTTGGCATCACCGTGTTGAACCATGTCCTTAAGGACAAGCAAATATAGATCATCATAGTGGCATTCCCTGATGCGATCATATAAGCAAGACCGAGAAACCACACAAGCTAGAACCCGACTGGGCTCCGAAATATCTAATCTCACGAAATGGTTGGCCAAGAGCTAAACATCAACTGCAAGCGGTCTCTCACCAACAGAAATAAATACAAAGCTACCCATACTCACTGCCTTTCTACTCAAGGCATCGTCCACCACATTGGCCTTTCCTGGATGATACAGAATGGTAATATCAGAGTCCTTTAGCATCTCCAACCATCTCTGCTGCCTCAAATTAAGATATTTTTGTTTGAACAAGTGTTGGAGATTCCGATAATCCATAAATACCTTACAAGACACACCATAGAGATAATATCTCCAACTCTTCAATGCATGAACAATGGCTGCCAACTCCAAATCATGAACACGGTAATTCTTCTCATGGGGCTTCAACTAGCGTGAATCATAAGCAATCACTCTACCCTCGTACATCAAGACACACCTAATATCGATTTGAGAAGCATCACAATACACTATATACGAGCTTGACACTGAAGGCAAAACTACAATTGGAGTTGTGGTCATGGAAGACTTAAGCTTCTCAAAGCTCTCCTCACACTCATTCGACCACTTAAATAGAGCACCCTTCTGGGTCAATTTGGTCAAAAGAGTTGTACTGGATAAGAAACCCTCCACAAAGCAATGATAATATCCGATCAAGCCGAGAAAGCTCCGAATCTCCGTAGCTAAAGATGGATTGGGCCAACTCTGAACCGCCTCTATCTTCTTTGGGACCACCTTAATCCCCTCACTGGACACCACGTGTCCCAAAATTATTACTGAACTGAGCCAAAACTCACATTTGGAGAACTTGGCATAAAGATTCTCCTCCCTCAGCCGTTGTAGTACCATCCTCAAATATTGGGCATGCTCCTCCTGGCTACGTGAGTACATGAAGATATCATCAATAAATACTATGACAAATGAGATGTGATATGGCTGAAATACATTGTTCATCAGATGAATGAATAATGCTGGGGTGTTGGTCAGCCCAAAAGACATCACAAGGAACTCATAGTGACCATAACGGGTCCTGAATGTCGTCTTTAGAATATCTGAGTCTTGAATCTTCAACTGGTGATACCCAGACCTCAAATCAATCTTAAAGAACACCTCGCTCCCTGAAGCTGGTCAAATAAATCATCAATGCGCGGCAAAGGATTTTTGTTCTTGATTGTAACTTTGTTCAACTGCCTATAGTCAATGCACATCCGCATAGTACCATCCTTCTTATTCACAAACAGAACGGGTGTACCCCAAGGCGAGACACTAGGCCTAATAAACCCCTTATCAAGAAGCTCTTGAAGATGCTCTTTCAATTCCTTCAACTCAGCTGGTACCATATGATACTGAGGAATAAAAATGGGCTGAGTGCCCGGCACCAAGTCAATACAAAAATTAATATCCCTATCGTGTGGTATGCCCGGAAAGTCTCGCACTACTGGAACAGAATCAATAGTAGGAGTATCAGCACCAACATCTCTCACAAAGGCCAAATATGGCAAACACCCCATCCCAACCATCCGTTGGGCCTTCAAATATGAAATCACTCTCATGGGAACATACTCTAGAGAACCTCTCCACTTAATCCTTGGAAACCCTAGCATCGCCAACGCCACCGTCTTAGCGTGATAATCCATAATAGCATGACATGGAGAAAACTAATCCATACACAAAATCATGTCGAAATCGACCATACTAAGCAATAACAGATCAACTCTAGTCTCTAATCCCCCAATAGTCACTACACATGACCGATATACACGGTCTACAATAATAGTATCACCCACTGGCGTAGATGCATAAATAGATGAAACTAAGGACTCACGGGGCATATCCAAATAACGAGTAAAATAGGATGATACATAGGAATAAGTAGAACCAAAGTCAAATGATGTGGAAGCATCTTTGTGGCATACTGAAACAATACATGTGATCACTACATCTGACGCAATGACATCTGGCCTGGAAGGAAGAGCATAGAATCATGCCTGACCACCACTTGATTGGCCTCCAACCTCTAGGGCGACCTCTAACTTCCTGGAGCCCACCCCGAGTTGGCTGGGTAGGTGGTGAAGTAACTGGTTCAGAAGTCATAGAATGAGCCCTCTGCGGAACTGGACATCCCGAGCAATGAGGACACTGTCTCCACATATGCCCAAACTCCCCGCACTTGAAGCAACTCCCCAGTGGTGGTGGTGGGGAATGTATCAGGCCCCGAGTACCAGAATAACTGCTATAGGAACCTGGTGCAGATGAACCATGAACTGAAGGTGAACGAGATAAACTCCAAGCTAGGAGTGCACTGAGAGATTACTGACCCAGTTTAGCACTGTATGAGCCATGGCTAGATGATGCGCTACGATGAACTGGATGAGCCACCTGAGCGGGCCTATAAGGATGACCCCTATTGTGGTAGAACTGATCCCCAAAGGGAACACCACTTAAACTACTCGAACCACGAGGCATCATGGCCTCCCTCTCCTCACGCTCTTGACTGCAAACCAACTCTAGCCGCCGAGCAATATCAACCACCTCGTCAAACCTAGTACCTGATACACTCTCTCGAGTCATAACAAAATGGAACTGATAGTGGAAGCCATCAATGAACCTCATAATCCTCTCCCTCTCAGTGGAAACCAACCAAATTGCATGACAAGCCAACTCTAAAAATATCATCTCTTACTGGGTCACAGACATGCCCTTCTGACATAGCTGCTCGAACTGCCTACGCAGCTCCTCTCTACGGGTCTATGGAACAAACTTCTCCAAGAAGAGAACAGAGAACTCATGCCATGAAAGTAGTGCATCACTGACTGGTCTGCTCTTCTCATATGCCTCCTACCATCTGAAGGCAGCCCCTGATAGCTGAAAAGTAGTAAAGGAGACTCCACTAATCTCCAGAATACTCGTCGTGCGAAGAATCCGCTGGCATCTATCCAAGAAGTGCTGAGCATACTCTGACTCAGCCTCACTGAATGATGGAGGCTTAAGCCTCCCAAATCTCTCTAACCTCTACTGCTCCTCATCACTCATAATGGGACCCACCTGGTCCTGAGCAACTATAACTGGTTGGGCTGGTAATACCCCCGATGTCAGAAGTCCCTACACCACCTGCTCTAGAGTACGGGTGGCGGGAGTTTGAGTGCCTCCCTCGGCCTGAGGAATGGTTGGCGTGGTCTGAATAGAAATCGCTTGAGCAAGGCTAGTGCAAACAATCAATATCTAGGTCAGAGCCTCCTGAAGGCCTAAAATCACAACGGGCACAGATGGTGCCTGAGTTGGGCCCACTGGCTCAACCACATCTGGAGCCTGCTCCTGAGCTGAAGCAACTAGTGGATCTGCAAGTGCTGCTCTAGCTGTTGTGCGAGCTGCACCTCGGCCCCTACCGCAGCCCCGGCTTCTTATGGACCTAGTTGGTGGTACTGGTGGTCGTTCGTCCAGTCCGGTACCACGTGTCCTCACCATCTGTGAGAGAATAGAATAACAGAAGTTTAGTTCCAGATCCAATAAATTCGCACGATAAGAATACAAGAATGTGAAGTTTTCCTAAGGGTTCGGCAGCCTCTAGAAGATAAGTACAAATGTCTCCGTACCGATCTGCAAGATTTCACTAAACCTGCTCATGACTAGTGAGACCAATGTACCCTAGGCTCTAATACCAACATGTCATGACCCAAATCTCAAACCGTCGTGATGGCGCCTATCATGATACTAGGCAAGCCGATAACTTATACATACCAACACTTTCAAATTCATATTATACTATAACAGGTTTAAATAAGTGAAAATCTCATAAAAGTGGATGAAAACGTCACAACCCAATACATCAATTCCCTAAACATCGGGTGTCACTTAGTACATGAGTATCTATAAAATAACATAGTCTGAAACACTATCTAGAAGGGAAGGAAAGTACAAATAAAACTAAATGATAAAGGAGGGAGAGTCAAGGACTATGGACACCAAAGCAGCAACCTCGAGGATCTCTGAACTGAATGATAGCCCCAAAGTCAACAACCAATGCTCCCAGAAGTACCTGGATCAGCACACGAAGTGCAGGGTGTAGCGTGAGTACAACCAACTCAGTAAGTAATAAGTCTAACTTTTGGGCTGAAAGCATTGACGAGCTTCACAGGTACAATCCAATTACAAAAATACAGTACAGAATTACAGGCATGCTATAAAGTTTAACAGTTAAAGCTCAAACAAGTAAGATATTTAAAGTACAACTGAAATAAGAAATGATATGTCTCTATATCTACATGTCAGTTATGTATTCCAATTGAAGTACAAAACAGTGATGAAATCATATACATACTCCTAGAGTATCAATCACTCAGTCCTCCCATTCACTCCATCCCCACAATCACTCATTCCTCACAGTTACTCCATCCTCACAATCACTCAATTCTTCCAATCGCTCGGCACTTGATCTCGCACTCAGTAGGTACCTATGCTCATTGTGGGTGTGCAGACTCCGGAGGGACAAAGCTAGCCCAAGTGCTATAATAAGACAATCATGGCATGAATCAATAAAGCATGTTGCGGCGTGCAGCTTGATCCTATAAATATCCTCACAATCAGGCCCTCGGCCTCACTTAGTCATCAATCTTTCCAATCTCTCGGGCTCATAAGAATCATGATAATCAGTCCAAACAATGATGATATGATGTATCAATAAATGGCAATAGAAACTGAGATATGATATGCAAATAATAGTTGTGACTGAGCACATAATTGCAAATTAAGAAAATACTTTAACATGTAACACGACCTATGTAGGTCCCAACAGTACGAGTATATAACCTAAGCATGATTTCTAATATGACTCATGGCTCAATTTCAATAACACATGGAGAACATACGGATAACAACAAGATTATTCAACTATACAGTTCCACGGAATCGGCTAAGTCACAATTTTCCTACGGTGCAGACCCATACGCCTGTCACCTAGCATGTGCGTCACCTCAACACCAATCAAATAACACATAATTCAGGATTTAATACCCTCAAAACCCAAGTTTAGAAGTACTACTTACCTCAAACCGTACAAATCGCTACTCCAACAAGCCCTTGCCTCGTGAATTGGCCTCCGAATGACTCGAATCTAGCGACAAACAATTCAATACAATCAACTCAAGCTATAGTAATTAATTCCATATGAAAATACTAGGTTCTTAATCAAAAGTCAAAAAGTCAACTCCCGGGCCCACATCTCAGAATCCAAACAAAGTTACAAAATTCGAAATTCCATTCAACCACGAGTCCAACCATACCAAATTTACCAAATTCTAACACCAAATTATCACTCAAATCCCCAAACTTAACTCTCTAATCCCTAGCCTAAAACTCCCAAAATTCCACCTCAAAAATACACAAACTAGGTGGGAAATTAAATGGGGAAACAACATTATTGTATAAAAATGATCACAAGTGACTTACCTCAAGAAACCCATCAAAATCTCTCTCAAAAATCGCCTTAGTCCGATTTTGCAAAGTCCAAAATGATAAAAATCACAAAAACCCTTCGACCTTTATTCTGCCTAGTGCTTTTCGCACATGCGACCCTTTTTACGCTTCTGCGGTCAAGTCTCTGCATCTGCGAAACTCACTTAAAATCCGCTCCATTGCTTCAGTGGACCCAATCCCAAATTTGCGGGCTTGCTCCTGTGCAACAAGGTTCGCTTCTGTGAACTACCATTTCCAGCTCATTCACTGCTTCTGCGGAGCCATACATGCATCTGCGACCTCGCAGATGCGGCACTTCCCTCGCAATTGTAACCCATCGGCAGCCCAGACAAACTCGCTTCTGTGACTCCATCCCCGCACCTATGACCTCGCACCTACGACCATGACCTTCGCAGGTGTGATCACACCAGTTCTGCACCCATCAACATTTTCTCAAGTCCAAAATTCGTTCCGCTAACCCTCTGAAAACCACCCGAGGCCCCGGGACCTCAACCAATTATACCAACAGGTCATAAAACATGATACGAACTTAGTCGAGGCCTCAAATCACATCAAACATCATCAAAAATACGAATCCCACCCCAATTCCACATTCTACAATCGATGCCGAAACCTATCAAATCACGTCCAATTGACCTCAAAATTTGCACACAGGTCATAAATGAAAGCGCGGACCAACTCCAACTCTTGAGATCAAAATCTGAGTCTGGTAACCATAAAGTCAACTCTCGGTCAAACTTCTCAATTTCCAAAACTTCTAATTTTTTTACCTTTTGCCATTTCAAGCCTAAATTAACTACGGACCTCCAAATTACTATCCGAGCACACTCCTAAGTCCTAGATCACCCAATGGAGCTATCAGAACTATCAAAACTCCATTCTGGAGCCATTTACATATAAATCAACATTTGGTTAAACTTTTTAACTTATGCTTCCAACCTTGAGACTATGTATCTCAACTCATTTCGAAATATCTCCGGAACCGAACCAACTACCCCGACAAGTCACATCATGACAATTGAGCATAAAATAAGTAGTAAATGGGAGAACGGGGCTATAACACTCAAAACGACCGGCCAGATCGTTACACTCATGCGCTTGTGACACCGAATTTTGGGGGTTCCTGGTCGATGTTCATTATTGTAGTTCACATTATTAGTTTTATTTCACTTTATGATTTATACTCGGAATTTGGTAAAGAAAAGCACAGGTTTCTAAGAGTACCAGATTTTATCCTATTTATTTAATGAAATTCCTGATTTTAAAAACTAAAAGGGATAATTATTTAGATGGTTCACCGTTGGCTTGCCTTATGGCGACGTTTGGCATTATCACGACCTATAATGGATTTTGGGTCGTGACAGTTTGGTATCAGAGCTATATGTTTAATTGGGTATCACGAGTCATGAGTTAGTCTGGTAGAGTCTTGCGGATCGGTACGGAGACATCTTTACTTATCTTCGAGAGGCTACAAGGCTATTAGGAGCACTTCTCTTCTTGATTCCTCATCGTGCGGCTTGGTTCCATGAAGGTTATGCCTTCATTTCCTTCTAACGCATTCTTATACGACTTTGAGCGCTCATTATCAATTGGGAAAAGAGGAGTTGTAATGGTACTGCAGATGTGGTGCAGGATGTTTCTCCCTATTTATTTAAGTGGGCTATTATCGTCTCCTTGTGGAGGGGTATTCTGTCATTTCATCCCAGTGTTGATGTTGCCTACAGTTGAGATTTCATATTTTTGAATTTGGTGGAATTCTTGTTAATATTGTGGGGTTATTGTCCTTGATTGAATGCATTGAGGCCCATCGGCATGTTGGGCTTCATTTGTTTATCTCTGGGCACAAGGTTGTGAGATGGAACATAAGAGGAAGTTATTAAAGATGGTTGTGTTATGCGACTTCAAGATCAAATCGGCATTTCCAATGTTGATGGTTCGAGGGAGATGAACTCTGAGGTGGTTTATATGCTTAGGAATTATGAATGTGACGAAAAAGGCTTGATTGGAACGTAGGAAAAGGTGAAGTATTCGATCATTGTCTTGGATGCAATACAGCTACGAGTTTCAAACACGCTGTGGACCTTCGGGTGATGTTAATGAATGAAAGGATTACTACGCCTAGCGGATCACTATGGACCCAGGGAGATTAGTTGATTTCATGATGGATGTAACTATATCAGTGACGTTGGAAGAGGTCGATATGAGGTTACACATGTGGGCTATCTCCTGTGAGCATGTTAGTGGTTGCGTGGTTTTGATGAGGTTCCTACGAAGAGTTCTACTTTCTGCTCAATTTGGGATACATGTACTAGGATATGAGCTTAGATCACTTGAAGAAGATGGCACGACTGTTAAGAGGTCGAGTGTGTGATTAAGGCTGATAATCCGAGATATGTTATGATTAGTCCAACAAGAACATATGAGAATTTTGGCCGAGGAATAGTGTGGGATCTTGGAAACTGGGAAGAAGAGGTCGTTGTGGGGTTTGGATCTATGTGATTGTAGCGTAAATCTAAGTAGGGGAGCCCACCGTCTATGATTGAGTCACGTGGTTGTGTGCTTGTGTAGTTTCTGGTTATCGGTGCATTGGTGGATTAGTTATGACCAAGAGGAGAATAATATCAAGGATATTTTGTACAAGGAATGTGACGTATATGTGATACATTTCGCCCTATCGATTCATGTGCAGCTTTTGGGGATGACTCAGAATTTATGCTTCTGTAGATGTGACGTGCAAGGAAACGAATTCATCCAGTTGCTTCTTTAGAAGTGTTCATGTGCTAGAAGAGCACCAGAGTTTGGTTACATATTCAGGACCAGGTCAGAGTGGGTGACTCTCAATAATGGTTCTAGTGGGTTCAAGAAGTAAAGTTCGGTGTTTAAAGATTTTGGGTTCGTTAGGTGGCTGAGGACTGGATTTTGCAGCAGAGCGTGAAGAGTACTTAGGGAATTTTTATATTATCATCGGATCTACAGTGCAGTGTTAGAGAAATGGGAGAAACAGCTTTGGATTCGCAGGAGGTCTTTCAGAATGTGTGTGTCAGTTAGAGATACTATGGAATGCACGAGGAGGGTATGAGATGGCATGTGGATATCGGGACGATGTGGTCTCGTGATTTGGGTCACTAGGGATAAAAGTTGTTTGAGGTCTGTTATGTGTTTGAATAGGACTATTATTCCAAAGGCAAGTCAAGAGTAAATTAGGAAAAGTTGAATCAGTTAGTTATGGCTTGAATCAGCATGGTTCTACGGTTATGGGAATTCGGTTGCGTATTGCAATTGTTCTTCTAAAATGAGTTGGGTTAAAGGGGTTCTAGCTGATGAAGTGGTTATTCTAGTGGTGGTTCAAGGGTTATGATGAATTTCTTGTACACTCGCGTTGCGACATGTTGGGTGTAGTGAGCGTCATGAAAATTGGAAGTTGAGGATCAAGGTTACAGTTCGATTTTGATAAGAATGTCACGTGTTCAGAGGAATAGGGAGACGATTCAGATGTTCAGAGTAAACTGGCATTATCTTAATGTCGCCTAAGGATGGAGTTCTGTGGAAGAGACATTGTTCATTGGTTTGTGGATTCTTAATTGGCATTACAGAAATACAAGGTCGGTGGCCATTGATGTTTAGATTTTGCTACCCGGTGTAGAAGGTTGTGGGAGTATATCTGTCACGTCCCAAAATCCTAACATGTCGTGATGGCACCTAATGTGGTACTAGGGAAGCCGATTTCTCCCAAGTATTTCCAACACTTTTAGCAAGAATGAATTTAAAGTAGTTTTAGTAGTAGAAGTTCGCATAACCGAGATAGAAAACCCAAAATAAAATGCGAAATTCCCAACTATCGGGGTGTCACGGAGTACATGAGTATCTATACATCATAAGTCTGGAAAACACGGTCTATAATAGTCAGAGACCAAATACAAAATCAAGAAGATAAGGAAGGAGAGACAAGGTCTGCGAAACACCGGAAGCTACCTCGGAATCTCCAGATAATCAACTGTGCGAATAAATCAACATCCACTGTGTCCGGGTACACCTGGATCTGCACAAGAAGTGCAAGGTATAGTATGAGTACAATCAACTCAGCAAGTAACAATACTAAATAAAGAACTGAAAGTAGTGACGAGCTTCACAACTGAGTCCAATTACAGTAATTTCCAATATAACAAGGTAGACATGATTTCAAGTTCAACATTTAAGGCCAAAACAATAATTTCATGTCATGCTCAATTGAAACATAAGATAATATATCTCATAAATTTTCAACACAGTGATATATGACAGCTGAAGTGGAACAATAATGAAATCAAATGCATCCTCTCAGGACCATAGTCACTCAGCACTCGCACTCAGTAGGTACATGCGCTCACTAGGGGTGTGTACAGACTCCAGAGGGGCTCCTTCAGCCCAAGCGCTATAATCCAAATGGACAACTCACATGTTGTACAGACAACTCACATGCTATAGTATCAATATCTCGATCCGCACGGATAACTCACGTGCTATAGTATCAATATCTAGATCCGCACGGATAACTCACTTGCTATAGTATAATATCTCACAGTCAGGCCCTCGACCTGACTCAGTCATAAATCTCTCTCCAGTCTCTTGGGCTCTTAATAATCATGAAAATCAGCCCAAATAACAATGCTATGATGCATCAATAATGAACAATAGAGACTGAGATAAAATAAACAAGTAAACTGTGATTGAGTACAAAAGAACAATTTAGCAGATAATTCAACATGTACACGACCTCTTTGTGTCCCTACAGTGCCAACACATAATCTAAACATGATTTGTGGTTCAATTTCTCTACTAGATGGGGAATGTACAAATAACAACAGATTATTCAACCACACAGTTCCATGGAATTTGACCAAGTCACAATTCCTACGGTGCACGCCCACACGCGCGTTACCTAGCATGTGCGTCACCTAAAAACTGATCACATAATACATAATCTGGGGTTTCATACCCTCAAGATCAAATTTAGAACTGTTACTTACCTCAAACTGCGTAATTCTTTATCTGCTATGTCTTTGCCTGGCGAATCGGCCTCCAAATGCCTCGAATCTAGTCACAAATAATTCGATTCAGTCAATATAAATTATAGAAATTGATTCCATATGAAAGTATTAATTTTCCAACAAAATTCAAAATTGCACTCAACAATTGCCCGTTGGGCCCATGCCTTGGATACCGACAAATATTACAAACTATGAACGCCCATCTAACCACGAGTCCAGCCATACAAAATTCACCAAATTCCTACATCAACTCGACCCTCAAATCTTCAATTACAGTCTTTGAAGATTTCTACCATTTTCAACCCAACTTTACCCATTTGAACTCAACAAACTTTCCACAAACCTTATTGGTACGTGTATGTATAAATAATACTCTCACACCCAAGAATCATACTCCCAATCACCCATCTTTACCCAAACTTGAAATTGAAGACTAGGGTTAGAAATGTTTACCTCTTTGAAGCCCTAGCAAGATCCTTGTGAAATCTTCAAACTATGAACAAGAATGGATGAACAAATGGCTAGGTCTTCACTTTCTCTCTCTAAGATATTCTCACCTCTCTCTAAAATATCAGATGAAACCCATCAAACTGACCCCAAAGGCTATTTATCAAAATGGGGTGGGTTACAAAAATTAGGAAACAAAACCTACCCCGACACCGTCTGCGGTCGCATGTGCGATCGAATAATGCTTCTGCGGTCCACTGAATAGGCGCATAATTGCCCTCCGGAACTAGGCAATACTGACTAAAGGTGACAAACTGGTGGACCGGGCCGGACTGAGTCGAGAAAAATAGTGACCGGTCGGTCACCAATCCGGTCCGGGTTCCGGGTTTTACAAACCGGGCTTAACGGTTCCGGCCCCATCCGGTATACAATTAACCGGAATGGTTTCGGGCCTAAGGGGCCAGGCCGGGCGGGGTTTATGTATTTTATTTTTGTATAACTAAAATAAAAATAAAAAATAAAAACAAATAATCTTATAAAAAGAGTATTTGAATAAAGGATGCAAAGACTTTAAAATTCTTATATTTGAATATTTTATTAAGAATTTAAGATAATAGAATACAATGAAGATGGAAAAAATTGCACTTATAATTTGCAAGTTCAAACTTGCAAATTAAAGTTTACATTTAACAACAACTAAATTAATGAAAAAAGAGTAAATTCAAAGTTTAATTATTAAATATAAATCTAGAACTTTAAAGGTTTTGCATTGCCTTAGTAAGTTCTTCATAATCAATATGACCTTCTTGGCCATCTTTTGGAGTGTTAAATTCAAAGGCTTTCATAGTTTCATTTCAAATTTCTATTGCATAATAATACTTCAAATTAATCTAACAAACTAAAACATTAAGCATAATACATCTAATAATTTTAAAATAACACAAATTGTCTCAAATCAACTTAAAATCTTAAATACGAATTTCTGGATGACGCTCAAGACAACTCTTCATATGCCTCCTTAAACATCCTGTGCCCTCCCACTTTCGATGAAGATTTAAGACTCGACCACAGTTCTTGCACTTTACTTTGTGAACTTCTTCATTGTCTTCTACTACGTCAAAGTGTTCCCAAACATATGAGCGCACTCTAGAATCACGGGGCATGATTTAACTTGAATTGAGAATTTGAATTTGAAAAATGAAAGATGAGTGAAGAAATGAAGAAGGGGGATGTATTTATAGTTTTTCAAAGGGCTAAATTAGTAATTACTAAAAGTGTTATTTTTAAAACAATTGCCCAAAAACAGATACCCTCTCCCTAGTCATAAGCAACCGCAACTGATATGTGAGGCCATCAATGAACCTCCTAATCCTCTCCCTATCAGTGGAAACCAACTAAACTGCGTGACGAGCCAACTCAGAAAACCTCATCTCGTACTGGGTCACAGACATGACATCCCGCCGAAGCTGCTCAAAATGTCTGCGCAGCTCCTCCCTGTGAGACTGCGGCACAAACTTCTCCAAAAGGAGAACAGAGAACTCTTTCCATGTAAGTGGCACTACATCGACCGGCCTGCGCCTCTCATAAGCCTCCCACCATCTGAAGGCAGCCCCATAAAACTGAAAAGTAGTGAATGAGACCCCACTGGTCTCCAAAATACCTATTGTCCGAAGCATCCGATGGCACTTATCCAGAAAATCCTAAGCATCCTCTGACTCAGCACCGCTAAATGATGGAGTTCGAAGCCTCCTAAATCTCTTAAGTCTCCTCTGCTCATCATCTACCATAACGGGGACTACCGGGGCCTGAGCAGCTACAGCCGGCTGGGCTGGTAGTGCCCCCAGTATCTAAAGTCCCTGCACTACCTGCTCTGGAGTACGGGCAACAAGGGTATGAGTACCTCTCCTGGCCTGAGAAGTGGCTGGTGCGGCTTGAGCCGAAACCACCTGAGCAAGGCCATTGCAAACTGTCAATATATGGGCCAAAGCCTCCTGAAGGCATGGAATTACAACAGGCACATCTGGTGCCTAAGCTGGTCCCGCCGTCTCAACTATATCTAGAATTTTCTCCTGAGCTGGAGCAACCGGTGGTGCTACAGGTGTTTCTCTAATTATTGTACAAGCTACACCTCGACCTCTACCTCGTCCCCGGCCTCTACCACGGCCCCAACCTATCGCGGTCCTAACTGGTGGCACTGGTGGTTGATTGTCCGATCCGATAGTACGTTTTCCTCACCATCTGTGAGAGAATAGAATAAAAAGATTTTAATTTTCGGAATCAACATATCCACACGACAGAATACAAGAAAGTGAATTTTTTCCTAAGGGTTCGGCATCCTCTCGAAGATAAGTACAGACGTCTCCGTACCGATCCGAAAGACTCTACTAAACCTGTCATGACTCGTGAGAGCAATGCAACCTAGGCTCTTATACCTTGTCACGATCCAAAATCCTAACCTGTCGTGATGGCACCTAACATGGTACTAGGCAAGCCGATTTCTCTCAAGTATTTCCACCACTTTTAGCAAGAATGAATTTAAAGTAGCTTTAGTAGTAAAAGTTCGCATAACCGGGATAGAAAACCCAAAATAGAATCTGAAATTCCCAATTATCGGGGTGTCACAGAGTACATGAGCATCTATACATCACAAGTCTGGAAAACACGGTCTATAATAGTGTGAGACCAAATACAAAATCAAGAAGATAAGGAAGGAGAGGCAAGGTCTGCGAAACACCGACAGCTACCTCGGAATCTCCGGATAATCAACTGTGCGAATAAATCAACATCCACTGTGTCAAGGAACACGTGGATCTGCACACGAAGTGCAAGGTATAGTATGAGTACAATCAACTCAGCAAGTAACAATACTAAATAAAGAACTGCAAGTAGTGACGAGCTTCACAACTGAGTCAAATTACAGTAATTTCCAATATAACAAGGTAGATATGCTTTCAAGTTCAACATTTAAGGCCAAAACAATAATTTCATGTCATGTTCAACTGAAACATAAGATAATATCTCTCAGAAATTTTCAACACAGTGATATATGACAACTGAAGTGCAACAATAATGAAATCAAATGCATCCTCTCAGGACCACAGTCACTCAGCCCTTCCACTAGCTCAGCACTCGCACTCAATAAGTACCTGCACTCACTGGGGGTGTGTACAGACTCTATAGGGGCTCCTTCAGCCTAAGTGCTATAATCCGCACATATGTTTCACGTGCTATAGTATCAATAACTGAATCCGCACGGATAACTCACGTGCTATAGTATCAATATCTAGATCTGCACAGACAACTCACGTACTGCATGAACAACTCACGTACTGCATGAACAACTCGCGTACTATAGTATCAATATCTGGATCCGCACAGATAACTCACGTGCTATAGTATAATATCTGGGTTCGTACGGACAACTCACGTGCTATAGTATAATATCTCACAATCAGTCCCTCGGCCTCACTCAGTCATAAATCTCTCTCCAGTCTCTCGGGCTCTCAATAATCATGAAAATCAACCCAAACAATAATGATATGATGTATCAATAATGAACAATAGAGACTGAGATAAAATAAACGAGTAAACTGTGACTAAGTATAAAAGAACAATTTAGCAGATAATTCAACATGTACACGACCTCTGTGGGTCCCTACAGTGCCAACACATAATCTAAACATGATTTGTGGTTAGTTTCTCTACTACATGGAGAAACTAACATATAATACGGGGTTTCATACCCTCAGAACCAATTTTAGAACTGTTACTTAACTCAAACCGCGTAATTCTTTATTCTGTTATGCCTTTGCCTCGCGAATCGGTCTCCAAACGCCTCGAATCTAGTCACAAATAATTTGAATTGATTCCATATGAAAATATTAATTTTTTTAAAAAATCCGAAATTGCACTCAAACATCGCTCGTGGGGACCATGCCTCATAACCCGACAAAAATTACAAACTATGAATGCCCATCTAACCACGAGTCCAACCATACAGATTTCACCAAATTCCGACATCAACTCGACCCTCAAATCTTCAATTAAAATCGTTGAAGATTTCTACTATTTTCAACCCAATCTTTACCCATTTGAGCTCAATAATGTTTCCACAAACCTTATTGGTACGTGTATGTATAAATAATACTCTCACACCCAAGAATCATACTCCCAATCACCTATCTTTACTCAAACTCAAAATTGAAGACTAGGTCTAAAAATGCTTACCTCTTTGAAGCCCTAGTAAGATCCTTGTGAAATCTTCAAGCCTTGAACAAGAATTGATGGACAAATGGATAGGTCTTCACTTTCTCTCACTAAGATGCTCTCACTTCTCTCTGGAATATCAGATGAAACCCTTCAAAATGACCCCAAAGGCTATTTATCAAAATGGGATCGGGTCACAAAAAATAGAAAAAACAAAATTAACCCGACACCGGTCTGCGGTCGCATGTGTGACCGCATAATGCTTCTGCGGTCCGCAGAATAGGCCGCATAATTGCCCTCCAGAACTGGTCCATACTAACTCAGTATGCGGTCATTATGCGGTTGCATAATACACCGCAGAACTGGTTTGCGGTCGCATAATGCGCCGCAAACCTGATCTCCAAACTTGGTCTAACCTGCTTCACTCTGCGGCCATTATGCGTTCCGCAGAGTAATTCTGCTATCGCATAGTGGGCCGCAGAAATATATTTTTATGCCCAAAATTTACCTTTACTCACCAGCGCATTGGTCAACCCATAAAGTCTGAGCCGCGACGACAATTCTCAAACACGTAAAGCCTAGTTCGGCACCACGAAACCTTAATTTCCTTAGCAAATATTTTTTGAGGTTGTTACACGTAAGTCAACATCCGGTCAACCTTTTCAACTTAAGTTCTAAACCTTAGAACTAAGTGTTCCAAATCATTCCAAAACCTCACTGGACCCGAACCAATTACCCCGGCAAGTCAAATAACAATTGTAAAGCATAATTTGAGTAGTAAATGGGGAGAGGGGTTGTAATACTCGAAACGACCGGTCGGGTCGTTATAATATCCCACAATAAGATCGTATAAGTGTGACGTGTTAGTCATTTGATTTCTAGAGATTGAAATCAGGTATGGAGATTTTGGTACTATCACCAATGTGGGAGATTATAACTGAGAGGTGCTCTATTTCTTTGGTTGTGGACTGTGGGAGTTTGTTCCGGATTTGATGACTGCTCGTATATGTCATGAATAAGGTCATTATGGATCCTTGAAATGTTATTGTCCCAGTATGGGATGATCGATATTGGCTTGAAGTCAGTTAGTAGATCTAATATGAATATATGCCTTACATCAGGTCGGATGTGTTCATTCAACATAGCATTGATTATGGAGAAGTCATCAAGCGTTGGATGTTATTAATGTCATCAGCTATCTTATGTAATAATTTATTATGCCATGTGGGTTGTGAGACGGCTTGATTATCTGCACATGTGTTGTGATCCCGTGTAGCTTGTGGGGTTATATGAGCAAGATGGCTCTCTAGATGCAGGTTGTTTATTTCACCTTAGTCATGCTTGATTTGTTGTAGCGCATGGTGCTATCTATCTCTTTAGGGTTGTATTTATGCACTTGGAGTGCTTGTGGTCAATATTCAGGCATTTCGTAGGTTTGAGCATTACGGCTTGATGGTTAATTCCTTATTGATTATTATGTGTGGATCGGGTGGCACGCCGCCATGGGTATGATGTTTGGATTAGGTTGCACGCTGCAACAGAATCATGTGTGGATCGGGTTGCACGCCGCATCAGTGAGATATTGAGTACAGTCCCTCAAACTTATTTTGTGTGTTTTGTTTTTCATCTCTAAGATAGGTTCATAGCATTGGTTTGGTTATTTTTGTTCACTGCGTAGGCCGGATAGTCTTGTATTAGGGTTTGTTATTCCTTATTGGTCATATTCGGGTTGTAGCTTATTGGCGCATTGACGACGTCATATGAGATTTTAGTCAGTGTTTGAGGTGGCTTATTGCCTGAGGATCTTGTACAGGGTGAGACGAGGTTAATGGATCTGAAATCAGTGCGATCTGATTTATGTAAGGTATATTAAAGAGAAAATGACACTATTCAGTTCAGAATGAGGTAATGGTTCTTGTCAAGCGGGAAAACTCCATGAGTTATTGATTTGACGGGTGGTTATGAGTTCCTGCACATCTCTTTCATCGTCTCAGTATTGTGAAGGTTGAGACCGGGCTTATATGTGTTATGAGAATACTACGGGCATCTGGTTTGTGAATTTGCAGTTATTGTAGTCGGAGGATGTTATTATGGACATACAAATTGTGCAGTGCATTGTATGATCATATTTGGTACATAGAGTTGAGATTGTTACGGTGTTCGTTTGTTGGAATCAGGTCTCGTGAAGAATTTCGGATGTTGGAATTTGATTCTAAGGCTTGTTATCTAAGGTGATAGGGAGGATCTTCAGTCTGGCCCGAGCTAATGTGCTCACGTGGGTTGTGGTGACACGGGTAGGTGCACGAGGTGTCAAACAGTGATTTTGGGCAACTGTGGAACGGTTCTTGGCACGCTCAAGGACGAACGTATGTTTAAGTGGGGCAGAATGTAACGACCTGACCGGTCATTTTGAGATCTAGTGTATCGTTTGGCGGTTTGAGGCCTTGAGTAGCTTCACTTCATATTATATGACTTGTACATGTGGTCGGAATTTAATTTCGGGAAGTTCGGAGTTGATTCGGAAGGAAAATTCTCAATTTGGAAACTTTAAGTTGGAAGAGTTGACCAAGGTTTGACTTTTGAGTAAACGACCTCGGAATCGGGATTTGAAGGTTTCAATAGATTCGTATGATGATTTCGTACTTAGACGTGTGTTCGGGTTGAGTATTGGGTGGCCCGGGCGCATTTCGACGCTTATTATTCAAAGTTGGCATTTTGAAAGTTTTAGAATTTCCTAAGTTTGTTTTGAAGTGGACTTTGATGTTACAGATATCTGTTTGGGATTTTGAGCCTTGGAATAGGTTCGTATCATGATTTGCGACTTGTACGTATAGTTTGGCGTCATTCCGAAATGTTAAATGTAATTCGGATGCGTTCGTCGAAGTTTATAAGTTTAACGAAGGATTTTGATCATCGATTCATGATTTTGATGTTATTCGTGGCATTTCGAGCCTTTGGATAATTTTATATAAGGTATTGGTACTTGTTAACATGATTGGACGGGGTCCCGGGGGCCTCAGGTGTGATTCGGAGTGGTTACAAACCAAGTTTGGATATTTTGATGTTGCTGTTATGCTTCATGATCGCGAAGGTAATCCCGCGATCGCGAAGAAGGCTGATGAAGGGCCCCTGTTTTTCTCTTTGTGAACGCGAGGAGGCTCACGCAAACGCGAAGAAGAACCTGGTCCAATTTCGCGAAAGCGAAGAAGGCTGGGAGGGGGGGTGGCTCTGAGGCAAATAGCCTTCGCGAACGTGAGGGGTGGAGCGCGAACGGGGAGGGCAGGGTCAGCTAATCGCAAACACGATCAGGTCTACGCGAACGCGTAGAGTAGCTGGGTAGTTCGGAGGAGTTGGACTTCGCAATCGCGAGGCTTTTTCTGTGATCGCGAAGAAAAGCGGGTCTGGGCAGATTTGATTTAATACGGGATTTGGCTCATTTTCTCTTATTGCTTCACTTGGTTGGGCGATGTTTGGAGCTTTTGAAGAGGAGATGTCATCATCTATTATAAGGTAAGTTATTCTCACTTGTTGTAAGATAAATGCATGAGTTACATATGGATTTAAATATGAAATTTTGTAGAAATTGTGGGATTTGGAAGAAAACCTAGAATTTGGTATTTTTGGATTTTGACCACGAAATTGGACAAGGAATTGGGAATAAATTATATATTTGAGTCCTTAATATTATGGGTAATGTTTATCTTCGAACATTTTCGGAATCGGGGCACGTGGGCCCGAGGGTTGACTCTGTTGACTTTTCGAGCAGAGTTGAAACTTGTTTTAAATTGATTAATTATGAGTATTGGAGTATAATTTTATTGGTCTTCATGATTGTTTGACTAGTTTCGAATCGATGGGTATTGGTTTGAGGTGCTAGAGAGGCGTTGGAGCCGGTTATGGAACTTCGGAGCGAGGTAAGTCTCATGTCTAACCTTGTGAGGGGGAATTTACCCCGTAGGTGTCATATTTCTTATGTGCTACGTGTTGTGGGAGCTACGCATGTATGAGGTGATGATCATCCGTGTGTATGCTAGGATTTATGATAATGTCCGGGTAGTCTTAGACTCACGACATGCTTAAATTGTACTATTTGAGTTATCCTTGCCTGTTTAATTGCATTAATTCACATTATGACCTGAGACTAGACTCGCGTAGAGTAATAGACTCGATATCTTAGATACTTGATGAGCTACTTGATTAGCCGTAGAAATTATTCTTCCCTTACGAATTTCTTTCGCGTTGTGTATATTTATCGAAAAGTTTCCTTAGATTTCATACTCATATGTATATTCGTGAGTGGGGTCAAGGATCCGTTAAAGCTTCTTATTCTAGTGGGATCAGGCCATTCGCCTCGGCGGTATCATGTAACACACTCTTATGGGATCGGGTCGTTCGTCTCAGCGGTATCATGTAACATACTCTTATGGGATCGGGTTGTTCGCCTCGGTGGTATTATGTAACACACTCTTATGGGATCGGGTCGTTTATCTCCGCAGAGTAACATATTCTTATGGGATCTGGCCATTCGCCTCAGTGGTTCTATGAAATAATCTTATGGGATCGGGTCGTTCGCCTCGGCAGTTCTATGAAACACTCTTATGGTATCGGGTCGTTCGCCTTGGCAGAATCTTGCATAATATTTGATAAGTAGTCTGCGTACTCGTGTTTCCTGAATTGAGATGTGACTGTTGATTTGGTATTGTCTGTTACACATTCTGTTTAAGTAGGTACCCAATAATCGAAGAATTTGTGTTCATTGTTCAGTTGTAGACCGTAGTATTTGTCTATATCGGTGCTCCTTGTTTACTTACTATGTTTCATACTTGTCTACTTCATTATATTTGATTTTCTGGACCACTAGTAAGTGTCAATGTCGACCCCTCGTCACTACTTCTCCGGGGTTAGGCTAGATACTTACTAGGTACGCGTTGATTTACATACTCATGCTACACTTCTGCACTAAATGTGCAGGATCTGAAAGGTTTATTTGGTGGTCATCTTGGCGTGTAGGCGCAACTGCTGAGAAAACTTTATGGTGAGCTGCTTTCTATGCTATGCACTACAGCACACAGAGTCTCCTTTATAATTATTTACTTCATCATGTCTATCTTATATTCCAGACAGATGTTGTATTATTATTTTACTTCCTAGTAGATGCTCAAGCACTTGTGACACTGTGTTTTGGGGGTTCCTAGTGGATGTTCATTATTGCAGTTCACGTTATTAGTTTTATTTCACTTTATGATTTATATTCAGAATTTGGTAAAGAAAAGCATAGATTTCTAAGAGTACCAGATTTTATCCTATTTATTTAATGAAATTCCTGATTTTAAAAATTAAAAGGGATAATTATTTAGATGGTTCACCGTTGGCTTCCCTAATAGTGACGTTGGGTGCCATCACGACCTATAGTGAATTTTGGGTCGTGACAAAAAATAAACAGGGTTTAAGTAAAACACTATATGTGGATTCTCTACCTGCAAAGTGAGCATAAGCCATGAGAGAATGAGAGGGATCAATATTGAGATGAGAATGTTGGAGAAGTTGCATCAGTTGAACATACTAGTTCTGAGTGATGCCAGGAATCTCAGAAGCCTGGTCAGAAGAGGTGGCCTGAGCAGGAGAGTTATTTAACTCAGAAATCACTGACTATGAACCAGAAGAATCAGCTGCTACATTGGATGCTGCCTTGCGAGGACCCCACTCTTGGTGAACTTGAAATTTTGTGAAAAACCATGTATTTTGAAGCACTTCTCAATGCTATGTCCAGGTTTCTTACAATACTTGCAAGTGACAGAAGATTTGTAAGAATCAAAGGCTACCTTGGCACGGTATAACTGTTTGGAAACCCCAACATGGAAGGAAGTAGAGTCTGAAGAGAATTGAGAAGTTGCAGACACTTATCTTTGTTTCTCATCACTTAAAGAATACTATAAATAGTATCCATGGAGATAAGGGGCTTTATAATGAGAATATTACTTTTAACTTGGACATAGACTTCATTGAGACCCATAAGAAACTGATATACTCGTTGTTTTTCTTTAGACTTAGCATTCCCACTACAAGTATACCTATTTGGAGAGTTCACATTGATTGAAGACAACTCATCCCAGAGTTGCTTAATCTTGTTGAAGTAAGAGGCTATATCAAGTGCACCTAGTGAAACATGTGCCATCTCTTTTTTTAATTCAAAGACTCTAGCCCCATTAGCTTGCCTATACCTAGCTTCCAATTCCTTCTCGATATCTTTTGCAAATTCAGAATAGACAATAGTTTTGTAAACCTCTCTAGTGACAGAATTAGCAAGCCATGAAACAACCAGATCATTGTATCGCTGCTATTGGTGAAGTAGAGGGTAACCCTCAAGTAGTTTTTCATAATTGCCATGGATGAAATCAAGTTCATTTCTAACAGATAAAGTAACTAATATGGATCGACGCCAACTTCCATAGGATGTCCCGTCAAACCGATCAGTAACTAGAGAAGACCCTAACAAATCTGACATATGGACATATAAAGGATGGCAAGGGTGTGTGTAGTCATCAGGATGAAAGAGAAGATGTGTACTTGCAGCAGTTTGAGTTAAGTTGTCACAAGTAGATGGAGACGACGTATCAGATGTAATAGTCATGGTTTAATGAGAAACACCAACAGCAAGTTTATCACAATCAACAGAGAAACACTATGAAAAATGAGGAGAAAGTAATCGTACCGATCCTCGTCGCAACCGGAGAGGTACGACCTTCAAAAGAACACAGACGAGAAGTAAAAATACCAGCTTCACCAATAGCAAACCCTAGATCCACGAAGAGCTTGAAAAAGTACCAAAATTTCATGGCAAATCACCGAAAAAGCACCAAATGATTATCCTCGATGAAACCGCGTGAAAAAAATACGCCAAAACCAAAAGGTTGTCAGAACTAACGAATGTGCCGAAAAATTATAGCTCTAGTGAAATTGAATGGGGTAACATCGGACGATATAGTAGACCCGAATATATGATATCTATTGCTCCAATACCATGCCAGCAGCAGAAATCAAAGTAGATTTGCACAGAATCGTTCTAGGATTTGATATGAGATTGGGAAGAAGAGAGAGATATTATTGACTTTCGAAATGAATTTTGTTCATCTGTTACAAAATAGAATAGTCTAGAAACTATATAAAAATGGACCCAACTAATTTACAACTGAAGGGGAAAAATACAAGACAGAGAAATGTTGGGCTTTCAGCCCATGTACAAATAAGTATAATGGCCCAGTTAATAAAAATGAGCCTCAATCTGGACACTTCTCAATATCTCCAACAAAAGTTGTGTTAGATTAAGCTACAAATGACTCCTACCATTCTCATCTATTCCAAGTTAGAATAATTCAATCATTTCCTCAAACCGTTTGTGTAACCTTCTGCCTTCATGTTAAGAAAGACATACAAAGAATATTGACAAAATCATGTTTGCAAGAAACTAAAAGAATTGCATTTCAACTTATTCCCCAACGTATCTCTTGTATTGACTAGTAATTTGAATTACATTATTCAAACAAGAAAAGAATTAGCGAAAGTTATATGTTTCAGTCACATATAAAACCTAAAAATAATTGACATGTATAATGATTCCTTCCCTCCCTGCTAATTAAGCAAAAGGCATAACTTGGAAAAAAAATTAAGGAGATCTAAGAAAAAGAGAAGATAAATAATAGAAGGTGGAATGAGCACATGGCTTGCTATCAATATGCTGGAGAAGTACTTGAACTGTTGACTTTATTGTTGCCATTGCTACTCTTTATTGTTTCATTATTGTTGCTTGGAGTCGTTGCGGCTGCAATATTGTTATTAGTAACATTGTTGGAATGGTGTGAATTGCCAATTAAAGAAGTGACGGCCGCTGCTAATGCTGCTGCAAAATTGGGATCAGAAGTAAGAGCATTCACTGTGTCACCAATTGATGGCAATGTTGACAGATTTTGGGACATTTGGAGGCCAGAGAATTTTGATTGGTTATATAAAGCTTGGCCAAAAATCTGAGGTAAAAGTGCAATAGGATTTCCAGGGGAATTTTGGTGTGGATTTTGGAAAGGGAATTGGGATTGGTTAGAGGGTCCTTTAAATTGCAAAGGATTTGAGGTTTGAGTTAGGTCCAACGTAACAGTAGGGAATGGTGCAGAGGCTGAAATTGTGGCTATACTAGAAGAACAAGGGAGGAGTGTTCTGGCTAAGATATTGGAGCTCATTAAGCCATCTGCACTTGGCATGGAACCTGAGAGCAGCATTCGTGCTGCTGAGGAAGTAGTTGAGGCCATTGCTGCCGCGGCCGGCGGCAATGGGTGGTTGTGATTCCCTTCGTAAGTTGTGATCAAGATTGTTTTGTCCTCTGCACATCTTTGAACCTGTCAATGCCATAAAATACACTTCAGTCCAAAGTTAATTAGCAAGATACAGTGGCAGATCTAATATTTAGTCGAATCCACTATGTCTATTTATATGAACATAAATAAAAACGGGTACTTATAAAAGATACAACTCATATTCTAAATTTTGAATCTACCACTGACAAGATATCAAATTGGGAAAATAAGAGACTTTTCTTGTTACCTTTGCTATAATTTTATCTAAATATATTACACTCTTTTTCTTACTAGAATCAAATATTTTAAATACATGATATTACTTCCTAATCGAGAAACTTTCTTGGTTGAATACTTTTTTTTTTATTGACTACTATAAAATCTATTTTGTCTTTGATCAAGATAGGGTAATAGCGACTTCATGCCAACTAGTTGTAACAATCAGTGGTGGATATCAAGTGAACAACTGCACAAGGCTTGCAAGTGACACATTTTTCTTTTCAAGTGTATACGCTAAAATTAGAGAGATTGCTAGCCATTTAATTTGACTAATATATTCTTGAAATACAAAAGCACAGAATCTAACCACGGTTGAAGTTATTTAAAATTTAAATAAAAAAAAGACATACTTGCTTCCTAACTGGACAGCCAGCTGCCATGGTGCAGCGATAATAAGCCCGTGGACACGGGTTTCCCTTCGCCATTTTTTGCCCATACTTCCGCCATTGACAACCATCTGTGATCTATATACGTGCACCAAAAAAGAAAAGGCATCCATTTATTCTACGTACCAAAGTTTAAACTGATGAAATACTAAAGCAACGAATATAAATGATTCTTATAATTGATCTAAGTGGTTTAAGATTGAGCGCTAGTCAATTGACTTTGAAAACTAAATATTAAAGCAAACTAATTTTGATTGAAAATTTTTGATCCTGAACATAGAGTTTAAGAAATAAAGAAAAACGTTAGGCTCTTTAGTCAGCGGTTCAATCAAAATTGTTTGGTTCAAATATAAAAAAGAGTCGATCCTTTTTTAACAAACTAATAGTGAATGGAATAGCATCAATAAATGAATCCAGATTCATACCATGGGAGCTTCGGATCGAGCCCTAACAGATACACGAGCCTTCCTTATGGTAGCCTCAGTGGCTTGATCAACAGTAGTACTACTCTTGGACTCATTGCCTGCTACTCTAGGAACCTTATTAGGACCCCAACAAGATAAACCTTTTTCAGGACTATCCTCTCTATCACTGGAACCAGACTCAACGATATTCATCGGTGGTGATCGTGACTGTTCCCAGCTTCTTCTCCCCTCGGACGACGACAACGATGCCTCATTTGCTAGACGGCCAAGATCCATAAACTGCCTAGGTCTCATTTGACTACTTTGGTATTGCTGCTTGATTTCATCCCCTTTGTCATCTTGCTCAATATGATCATGTTGTTGTTTCTGTTTAATCATTGTCAATTGCATCTGTAGAGTACTACAATTTGTTGTTACCTGATTTAACATGTCCCTTAAATGTCGATTTTCACCGTTCATTCTCTCCAACTCAGCCTGAAGAACTGTTAACTATACCATATAATTGCAAAAATGTCAACATCTTGAATTGTATGACTATATATCTCATTTAAAAGGTCAAGTTGTTGGAAGGAGGATAGGGCAGGCTAGTGCGCTCCCGCTATGCACGGGGTCCAGGGAAGGACCAGACCACAAGGATCTATTGTACGCAGTCTTACCCTGCATTTTTGCAAGAGACTGTTTCTGCGGTTCAAACCCGTAACCTCGTAGTTACGTGACAGCAATTTTATCAGTTACGCCAAGGCTTCACTTTGTCCAAAACAAAATACTATTATTTACTTAATTATGCCTTTAACATAACTAAAAGAAATAAAAAAACTAGTAGACTGATTACTACTATGTTAAAGATCTAATTCTTACCTCAGTTTTTGTTCTTCTATCTTCAGAAGAAGCTGGGGATAAACCATCTTCCACTATGGACTGATCACTACTAGTGTTTGCAGTGAGAAGTTGCAAACCAGTCTACAAAATGAGAGAATTGGATTAGAATTCACTTATACAAACTAAGCGAAACTGATGAAAAAGAATAAACTTGATAAAGGTAGCTTACATTTATGTTGTAATCTAATTCAAGAGGTTTGTTGAATTCTTTTCTTTCGTCGGTGTCCTTACAATTGACATCTTCTTTAGCAGCAAAGAAGTCCATCTCATCAAGAATTGGTCTTTTTTGGTCATGATCATTAATAAGATTCACTGGGAATTGAATAGTAGTGGGAGGTGGTGATGACATGTTCTTGGTTAGGGAATCCATAATATTATTGGATGATAAAAAAGGTTCAAGCTTGAGTAATTTGTAGAAAAAAATGGTGGTCTTTTGATGAGGGATATTCAAGAAAGAGTGTTGTGGGATCTGGATCAAAGAAGAGTCCACTACCATTGGCCATATATGAATTACAAAGGAAACAGAAAAAGAGATAGGCTTTGAATACAGCAATGGACTCGGCAATAAAAAGGGAAAGAAGGAAGACCAAATACTAGAGAAGGGGGGAGGAGGTAAAGGAGGGGGTGTGGTGTGTGTGGAATTAAGTGAAGACTTAAGAGTGGTGTATTTGTATATTTGTTTGAAGAGAAATTGATGGGAATTGATTTTTGAGGACTTAGGTGAAAGGCATGGTTCCTCTCTAGTCCCTCTATCTTCTAATACTATCATTAATACTACTATGTTAGTTTAGCCTAGAGTCGCCTTTGCCAACCAAATGTAGATGCATAAATGCATGTAGCATGCAAGTGTACGTGTGTACATACATATTCATACGTGTAAATACATATATAATCCAATATTATAAGGTAAACGTGTGTTTAATATTACTTCGTAAATCAAAATCATTACTTCAACAACAACAACAACAACCCAGTATAATCCCACTAGTGGGGTCTGGGGAGGGTAGTGTGTACGCAGACCTCACCCCTACCCTGGGGTAGAGAGGCTGTTTCCAAATGACCCTCGGCATCCTTCCCTCCAAGAACTCCCCACCTTGCTCTTGGGGTGACTCGAACTCACAACCTCTTGGTTGGAAGTGGAGGGTGCTTACCATCAGAGCAACCCACCTTGTCAAATCAAAATCATTACTTCCCCTAACCTAATTTGTGTGACATTTTTTACTTATTGAGATTCAAACTTTTTAATTTTGACTGTGCTTCTGGACAGAGAATCTTTTAATTTTTCGAAATAAAATTTATATATTTGAAAATCATTTAAAAAGTATTATAAGTCACTATTATTAATAATTTAAAATATTTAAAATGCGCGCGAAAAATACTATCAAAGAATAGTTCGTATGGTTCTCGAATTCAAACACTGTCACGATAAAATAAAGACCACTAGTGATTTGATTAACGTGGTTTTGAACTTAAATGCTAAAATAAGGATCTTATCCCTCCTAATAGAAGAAATGAAGAAGATTTTTTTTATTTATTTATTCTTTTTTTTTATTCCCTCCCTCCAAAAACTCTCTATCTTGCTATTGGGGTGATTCGAACTCATAACCTATTAGTTGGAAGTGAAGAGTGCTCACCAAAGAAGAAGGTTAGTTATCATTACATTTCGAACTTGGAGATAATAAAAATGAGGTTTTATTTATTTATTTATTTATTTATTATATTTGCTTCCGAGGACTGAGTCAAAGCCTCAAACAAGTTAATACATGTGCAGTTTTTGACTTGTTAGGTTTTTTAGTTTTTTTTTAGCTTGTGAGTTTTCCTATGTTTAATAATATCTATTACTTATATTTATATGTGAAATATACATTTAAAATTATTAAAAACTATTTATTTAAGCGCCGGCTGCGCATTTGTAGAATTCACTCAATTATAGAATGTGAATTCAGTAAAAAGTCTCAAATTTAATCTACTCAATGACTATATATATATATTATTCAACGATAATGACAAAATTAAAACGATTAAAAGTCAATAGGATAAATATATATGGACCAAGTATGGACTATATTCTAGAATTGATTAACGATATAGTGGAGCCAGAGAAATTAGAACCTAAACCTGTAGAACAAAACTTAAAATTCCACAAATAAATGTTTCTTGCTTCCTTCAAATTGCTGTGTTAAGGAGAGGTAAATAGGAGTAATAATTTTCTAAGAAAATGAAAAGAGATAGTCAGAATAAGAAGGGAAGTCAAATGGCCCTACTTGAGGTGAACTGTCCAAGTTGAGAACTTCTTGGGACCAATAAAATAACGCCACGTAAAACTTTAAGAGTGGAATGATTCTGTGTTTGGTCAAAGGGGTGTGAGATTGACGCGTTCCAACAAATTCATCGCCCCAAAAGGCCCGGCACTTGCTCCGCTCTGCTGAATCTTAAATTTGGGCCTTCTTTTCTTCAGCTAAAGAGTCAACGATCATTCAGGGGCTGGCCCACTTTATGACGACTTATGGGCCCATTCCTTGCCAATTTTGGAGTTCATCTTCATCTCTCTTTTTTTTTTTTTTTTCGGGGAAGAAATTCAAAAATAGTCAGATTTACAAGTGGTAATTGAAAAATAGCCACAGTTTCAAAAGTAATCAAAACTTAGCTACTTTTCACGTAAAGATAAATCTGAACGAAAATACTGTTCAAAATACGGAAAATATTGAATTCCAGCATATTATACTGGAACAATATATAAGAACTCCAGCATATTATACTGGAGTTCCAGCATATTCTACTTGGAACTCCAGCATATTATATTGGAGTTCCAGTATAATATACCAGTCCAGCATAATATGCTGGAAGTTCATACACAAGTGCTCCAATCTCCAGTATATTGTGATGCAACTTTTCGCGTGTTGGAGTTCCAGCATAATATGCTGGAAGTTCATATATAGGTGCATCAATCTCCAGTATATTATGCTGGATCAGTCCGTATTGCAGCAAAATAGTGACTATTTTTCAATGACTTTGCAAACAGTGGCTATTTTTGAATTATCAGTCCGAAAATTGGCTAGCCCGTGCTATTTTTACCTTTTTGTTAGGTTGTGTTGGGATAAGATTGCGCCCATTTCAACTAATTATGTAGGGTACCTGTTACGGATGGTAGATTATATTTATAGAAAAAAAAACTCCACACACAATGTTTATATATCAACCAAACTAGTTAAGTAACAAATTAAGGTGTTGATGTGTATTAGTTAACAACAACAACAACAACAACAACAACAACAACCCAGTATAATCCCACTAATGGGGTCTGGGGAGGGTAGTGTGTACGCAGACCTTACCCCTACCCTGGGGTAGAGAGGCTGTTTCCAAAA